>JAKOGI010001913.1:0-122500 GCA_029747015.1 Carnegiea gigantea
TATATATATATATATATATATATATATATATATGTATGTATGTTTGTATGTATGTATGTATGTATGTATGTATGTATGTATGTATGAAAAGAAAAAAGATGAATGTCTTGCCACAAGATACTTCTTTAGTGTTTTGTTTTGACCTAGAAATCCTATTGTAATATTTTTAAATTGAAAAAAATGGTACGAACGAATATTGGAAGCATATTTCAACTTATATATTCTATAAAATTATCTTTTTATCCATAATTTATTGCATCTTTAAAACGCGCATGTCATATGCTTTTGCGGCTAGGGTTGATCCGATTGAAGTCTCATTTAATATTCATAAGTATAGCCAACACATTTCTAGACTAGTAATTTATAATTAAGTATAATAATCTAAGACTTGGTGATTTTGAATTATAAAGTATGTCAATTCTTGATGAGGAATAATATTTAATGGTGTCTTGTGACAAGACATATATCATCATTTTGTATATAAATTATGATGATGGGACACTGTAGCAGATGACGGCCTCGAGTCAAAATATACATCGATGAATTGAACTCATACCCATTGGCCCTTTCTACAAAGGAGGAGGGGAAAAGCAGGAAGAAAACAAAAGAATAAAGAAGAGTACTTCCACTATGTGTATAGTTGATTCGCTCTACATCAAAACAAACAGAAAAAAGCAGGACAGAAGAGAACAGTTGAAACGATCATAGGTAGACATAGCATTTTAAAAAGCCATACAAATGGCACCAAGGTATCAAATGTGACTCTTCCAACTCAGATGCAACTAAATTTAATATCAGCTTAGGTTGGTCTACTTGTCTGTTACAGCATCAAGAAGCCAAATGCAGACTGTGTCTAAAATCTTCCTAAAATCTGGTCCTTACTTGGCCTATAACCATGACCATGTTCACAACATGGGTCTGGCAATTTAAGCATCAGAGAGAAGGCCTAGCAGATAGTATCACAATGAATTTTCAGATGGCAGAAAAGTACTTGGATTATGCGTTAGTTCCTTCAGGATTACTAGTTCTGGGAATATACCATGGTTGGCTTCTGATCACTATCATTCGACATCCTAGAAGAACTGTTATTGGCCTTAATATTGCAAGTCGCCACCGATGGATCTACCATATGATGGGTGTTAGTCCTAATTCTTCTCCTTGTCTGCTGTTGTCCTTCAGTGTCATTTTCTGATTCACTGATTAATATTGATTTTGAATAGACACTTTAGAATGCATGATAGTTGATGTTTTAAGGCAATACTTTTCACAAACTTCCTATCTGTTGAATTGTATCATCACAACTCTAGGCTCTAGTTAATTACATATATAACATGCTACTGTTGTGATTAGTTCCTTCTTTGAAGCATCAGATTCCACCTGAGGATCAAAGATGAGTTTTTGGCCTATGGTTATGAATTTGACTTTTCTGTTCTTCCCTTGCCCTACAAGTTTTTGGTTGGCAAACCAGCTGTCAATAGGGTTATATATGAGATGGATCTATTCTGAATCGGTTAAAGCAGGGTTTTGTCATGTTTGTGTAGGGTCAATTGGGATTTTGGTGACATATGTGTTTGGACTTGCTTCATGGTTGCTGGGATGTAGGTCCTTTCACCCTTTTAGATTAGCTAAATATCAGGTCAAGCTCATGTCAAGTCAGGCCATGGATCATTTGGTACATTGTTGGTGACACTGGTCAGAATGTGGTCAACTAATTTTTGGATCTGATTGTTTTCGGTTTAGGTTGAAATGGAATAGTATTGTTTGAATTAAGTAAGCTTGCATTAGGGTATTTTAGGTTAAGTAATTTGCATGGAGTTTGGTTTCCCATGTCTAGGCATAGCCACTCTACAAAGAAATTCAAGTTTTAGAATACATTTGACTTTCTGAGCTTCTATATTTGTACATGCCTGGATCTTTGACTACATATCTCAAATCACCAAATAGCAGAATCACATGTAAAACTCTAACCCTAGACCGTGAAGTTTACTGGTAATATAAACTGAATCATAATCTGAATCTTTCGTTCAGGATCCACAAAAGAATGGCATTCTGGCAGTACAATCACTAAGGAACAATCTAATGGCATCCACAGTTTTGGCTTCAATTGCTATAACTCTGAGTTCTCTAATCAGTGCTGTAGTCAGCAACACATCCAGCTCGAGCAAATCTTCCATGGGTTATACATTACACGAAGTTAAATACTTTGCGGTCCTTATATGCTTTCTGACAGCATTCTTCTGCAATATGCAGTGCACAAGATATTATGCCCATGTTAGTTTATTGGTGAATGTACCATGCGCAGAAGAGAAAGAAGAGTTTACCGAATATGTTGCCCAAAAACTTAATCGGGGAGGCCTCTTTTGGTCTATAGGATTGAGAGCTTTCTACTTCTCTTTTCCTCTCTTGCTCTGGACTTTTGGGCCTATTCCGATGTTTGCTTGTAGCTGCTTGATGGCGCTTGTGCTTTACTTCTTGGATACAACAAGGTCCTACTCCAGATATGTTCACAACGGACTTGTGCATGAGGAACATGGCAATCTTGACGTTGAATCAATTGGTGACTCAATGTAAGTGCTCCGACTTGTTTATATCATAGTTTCATTATGACGCATTTCATATGCCCCTTCAACGAGACATCGTTTCAGCTTGTAGTGTGCATGGTGTGTAAGCTCCTATCCTATGACTCCTCTCATTTGGAGAATCACCAAAGACTAGACTTGCCAGATCTCAACCTTGGACTCTTTGTGAGAAAGGCTCTGATAGCATGTCAAAAAACCAACTTGATCATAAATTTAGACAGATGCCTAATGGTCCCACAAATGATGTTTCTTATACAGTTTTCAACAGCATCCTGGCTCAATTCTTACCATTTGATTCATAATTAGGAGACATACAACCCATACACATACCTCTTTACGATAGCCTAGGCTTTTCTTCCCTTTTTTTTTGGGGGGGGGGAGGGGGTATAGAGCATTCACAAATGCACAAGACTTGAATTGGCCAAGTGTCTTAGAGAAACATTGATGTGCTTATGTTGTTGGATTTCTGAAGGTGAATATTTCATTTCACTCAATATAACCTGGTGCATAACAGCATAAGTTGAAGTATTTTTGTCATAAAATAACTTGCTCTATTGTATGCGGTTTTAGAGAATCGGTCCGATCAGGGGATTCGATGCTCTATTGTGCTTTACTGGGAAGCATCAAGCTAGGCTCTACGTCTGATGCCAATTTCCTTTCACCTCTGTCGTAAGAGCTGGATCAATATGTTGCAGGTTTATATCTGATCCTATATAGTTTCGTCCCTCCTACAGAACTACGATAATGATGCAGGCTTAGTTCTGACATCTGCCAAAGCAGGCATTCATTGCCTGAAGTGATGCGTATGATTCTGTAATGTACTTGTATGTAATGTACTGGCATTTTTTTTTTTTTTTTAAATCAAAGAAGACGAAAGATTCTCAATCTGACCAATGATTACATAAAAATCATATCACTCTAATGTTCATTGATCTTATGCATTGATGCCAGCTTTGTGACTCAGACACTGTTTTAAGCTTCTTTGTGTAGCACGGAGAAATTTTTTCTGGTTCGCTAGTACTAAGATTAACCATAGCAGCTTGTCTAATTAAACATAATCTACCACCCAACCCAAGATTGGAACGACTTTTTTCTAGCCGACGGTGACCCAGTAAACAAATAATAGTGATATTTACATAGCAACATTTGATTGCATAATTTAGAATAATAATAAAATTTATTGTGATAAACATCACCACAAGGAAGTTGATCGTGTGTGTTGTTCACAATGACGTCTATGAAATGAACATTGAATTGCTCAAATTGATGGTCCATTGCTGGAGTTGTGAAAACTTAAAAGGGTGAAGAAAAACACTTGACGTGAATAATACTGGGTATTTCCTTCAGCAATAAACGTACAACATGACTTGAAATATATACATGCATAGCAAACCCTAAGCTACCCTAATTTGGTGGGCAAGTTGCTAGAAATTAGGAAAGACACAACATCTTATCTAAATATACGAAATTATCTAAAGATACAATTCTGTAAAGATACAATTTCTTAATTCCCTTAACACTCCCCCTCAAGTTGGTGCATGCAAGTTTGCCATGGGAAAGTCACTGGGCCATGAGAAAGTTTGTCTCTAATTATGTGTGCGATATTTACGTAACATTTCCCAAGTGCCTTGGTAAAAATGTCTGTTGGCTGGGTCTTGGAGGGCACGTAACTAAGACCAAGTTCTCCGGAATGATACCTTTCACGAACAAAGTGACAATCAATTTCAATATGTTTTGTGCGCTCATGGAAGACAGAATTTCTAACAATATAAAGTGCAGCTTGACTATCACAAAACAGGTGCATGGGCTGCTTATGAAACATGCCTAAGGAAGCTAAGAGGGGCCTCAACCAAACCAATTCACTGGTAATTGCAGCCATAGAACGATACTCAGCTTCGGCGGATGATTTTGAGATAGTTACTTGCTTTTTAGTCTTCCATAAAACAGGTGATCCTCCAAGAGTCACCAAATACCCAATCAAGGAGCGTCTAGTAAGGAGACGTGTGCCCCAATCTAAATCACAAAAAGCAAGCAATGTGAGATCACTATATGCCTAAAGTAATATCTCACAATCGAATGTCCCTTTGATATAAAGTAGAACACGATAGGCAACATTCATATGCTCTTCACGGGGAGCTTGCGTAAACTAAGAGAGGATGTGTCCCACAAAACACAAGTCTGGATGAGTGGTAGTCAGGTAGATCAGCCTACCCACAAGGCATCGATATCTCCTAGAATCATTCAATCGTGGTCCGGCGGCAAAAGCTAGCTTATGGTTTTTCTCCATGGGAAAGTCACTCGGCTTGGCACCCAAAAGTCCACACTCATCCACTATCTCAAGATTATACTTGTGTTGGCTAAGAAAGAGTCCCTTGGGTCCATGAGTGACTTCAATCCCAAGAAAATACTTCAGATGCCCAAGATCTTTGATACTGAAATAGGCATGAAGATAGTCACAAGCATGTGTGTCATTTCTAGCTAAGACTATGTTATCAATATATCCCAGTAATGCCATGAAACCTCCTCTTTTCTATATGTAAAGAGAGAGTAATCAGCGTATGAGCGTGTAAAACCATACTCACGAAGTTTGGAGGAAAGCTTAGCGAGCCATTGACGCGGAGCTTGACGAAGTCCATAGAGTGATTTTCGAAGCCTGCAGAACTTGTTGGGTTTACTGCATGTGAAGCTAGGAGGCAATGTCATAGAAACTTCCTCATCCAAGTCTCCATGTGGAAAAACATTATTGACACCCAGCTGATGTAGTTCCCCATATTTTGAAACTGCAATGGTCAAGAAGCATCTAACACTTGTCATCTTGGCCACCGGTGCAAATGTTTCATTATAATGGAATCCTTTAACTTGATGATCTCCATGGATGACCAATCGAGCTTTAAACCGTTGTATTGCCACCTGAATTGTATTTAACTTGATATACCCATTGGCAACTGATGGGTTTCTTTTTGCTTAGCAGATCTTCCGGAATCCACATCTTATTCTTTTCTAGGGCCCAAATTTTTTCCTTAATTGCTGCTCTCCATCGTGAATCCCTGATGGCTTCATAATGATGTTTTGGCTCGAACAATTTGGTCATGGTAGCTAGAAAATTTTGATGTGAAATAGAAAAATTAATGCATGTGATATAGTTAGTTATGGGATAAGGAGTATCTGAGGATTCCTTTTGAAGCTGGTGTGCAGTTGAGAGGGGGTATTTTGAGGTCGTGTTATAGCATACGTAGTTATTAAGATAGGCTAGAGGTTTTCAGATTCGTGAGTTCCATGTACTATTTTAGCTTGCATCACACACGGATAGTGGCGGACTGGGCTCCTAGTGAAGTCCCAATGGCTCCCTTTGTGGACTTGGGTCATCTTTGGTCACTCCGTTTGTGCCCAAGTTAGTAGAACCGATCAACCCAGGCTGCTCCAGCATATTGGGCTGATGACGAGTTGCTGGGCTCGACATATTACAATTTTCTTTCTGCTAAACTGGGCCCAATCCACTGCCACTCCCCTGTCTTCGGTCCTCCTCTCTTGTTCCTAGGCTCCTAATAGATCAGGTGCTACCACTGGGTTGGACTCAGAATTATCACCAAGCCCCATTTGATCGTCAATCACAACCTGCTGCCTCCAATTATTTTCATGCCATTCATTCTCTGTAAGTGTCCCTCTTCGTGGTGCAAAGAAAAACATCTTCACAAAATGTTACATCTTTTGTGATGAACACCTTGTATGTGTCCAAGTCTTACACCTTCCACCCCTTTTTGCCAAACGGATACCCAAGAAAAACATACCTCCTACTCCTTGATGCAAATTTATCTTTTTATCTTGGATTATTTCGTGCATAGCATAAGACACGGAAAGTTCGCAGCTGATCATATGTGGGTTTGCATTTAAAAATAATCTCATAAAGTGTTTGTCCCTTGGTTGGAGTCCTGTTGATCAAATAGGTTGTTGTGAGGACATATTGCCCCTAATATTGGATTGGTAGGTTGGATTAGAATCTAAGGCAATTGCCATATTGAAAATGTGGTGATTTTTGCATTTTGCCCTACCATTTTTTTGTGGTGTGTCCACACAGCTACTTTCAACCAAAATTCCATGTTCAAGGTAGAACTCTTGTATAGGCCTTGAGGTGAACTCAACTCCATTGTCACTCCTAACCACTTTCACTCCTTTGTTAAATTGATTTTTAACCATCATGATAAACCCTCTGAAAAGTCTGTTGGCTTCAATTCGTTCTTTCATCAAATAAACCCATGTAACCTTGCTAGCATCGTCAACGATGCTAAGAAAATAGTGAGCACCACACAAAGACGGAATTCTGTAAGAACCCCAATTGTCACAATGTATTAAATCAAAAGTATCCTTTACATGATGTCTACTAATTGGAAACTAGCAATAGGTCTACTTAGCACGAAAATAGATTTCACAACTATCTTCTCTGATGTTATTTGTGTTACTAGGTATTCCTAAACTTTGAGGAAGATAAGATAGAACTTCTTTTGATGCTTGCTCAAGTCGCCTATGCCACAAACACCTTGTACCAACTGCGTTCACTAGATTTGTTGTTGACCTCTTATAGTAATATGGCCCGTCTCATTGCTCACTGTTCAAATCAGAGTCCTCAAAGTATGGTCTTGTATCATACAGTAATCATCAAAAAATGTCACAGTATAATTTAGTTGTTTTCATAGTTTTGAAATTGAGATGAGATTACAATTTTATATACGTATACATATATACATACATACATACATGCATATATATATATTATATATATATATATATATATATATATATATATATAGATATATATATATATATATATTATATATAATATATATATATATGTATATATATTATATATATATATATATATATATATATATATATATATATATATATATATATATATATATACTATATACATGTATGTGTATATATATATATATAATATATATATATATATATATATATATATATATTTATATATAATATACATAATATATATATGTATGTATGTATGTATGTTGTATGTATATGTATGTATATATTCTATATATATAATATAATATATATATATATATATATATATATATATGTGTGTGTGTGTGTGTGTGTGTGTGTGTGTGTGTGTGTGTATGTATACCCTAATTTGGTGGACAAGTTGCATATTTCTAAGCTAATAATACATCGAAAAGGATGTTAGAATAGTTATAACCAAATTGTTGAACATATCTTCAAGGAATGAGTAATCTCTTCCAATGTCCTTTTTACAAAGCAGTTTAAGAACTAGTAAATAATCAACATATTCAGTGAAATGAAAACAATCCTTTTGCATTACTGCATCAGTAATTAGCCACGACTTTCACATGTCATCGTGAAAATTTTATCTGGGCAAAGGCTTTCATAATGATGATGCTTCTGCTATTATATTTGGAAGAACAATGATGGGCATTGTCAAATGTTAGGCAATAGATAAGCAATCTTGTGGAGCTAGGTGATGAAAGGCATGGTACCATTCTAAAACTTCATTTCCTATTGTAAAAATAAAATTACTCCCTTTCTCTGCCATTTTCAAATGTTATACTTGCTTCAAGATGGTGATGCAATAGGGTCCTTGAATTTACAGTCTCAGATGAAACATCACTTCTTTCATTTAAGTTGTGAAAATATACGTAAGGTGTGTAACCTTCAGGTTAGAAAAGAGAGTAGAAGAGAGTAAACAAAGAGTAATCCTTTAAAGCAAAGAAATGGGTTCGGAAACCAAACCAATAATAATTTCCATTTTTATTTACCTTGAGTAATATCAAAAGTGTAGAACCCAGTCAGCACCGAGCACTCAGCACAAATGCAGTGACTAATGTGAGATCATCATATATTGACATGATTGCAGGTATTTGGACTTCATATGCTTTATTAATCCACCCATAAAACTTACAGACTTGTACTCCAGATGGCTGATTGTTGGTAGTTTAGGACATATCTTAGCACGGAAGCATAGGATATTGTTACTCGGTGATGACCCACGAGTTGTTGAACCAGATTAATGGTGGCTACTAGAGTCACAGTGAAACGCCACACCCCCAACCCAATCCCTAAGTGATGGTAGGATTAACACAAGATAGAGCAGGAAGAGGCAATGCGTATACTGAAAGAGATTAACACTTTTGTTGCCCTCTCTTAAACCCATAATCAGCACCTTTTAATTAGCACGAAGATTTGTAACTGATAAGAGACTAATACGAATGATTAATACATAATTAATTAATCCATAGCCACCCACTTAATGTGGATAATCAATGTGACCGTTACACTTAGTCAACAACTCCGTCTCAATCACATAAACAATAAGTTACATACCTCTCTGCCAAGCAATCTTCTCATGCCTCATACTGGGAATGAGGCGTGTGACCAAAAGAACCAGTAGTGTTATATCAAGTCACCATCTAACTAATATAACACTCTCACATAGGAACGATACCCCAAATTATCCATAACATCTATTCTTTTATGCCTATCGATATCAAATGATTATACACTAAATATAATCGCCCCGGTTTGATATGGTGATAGGGAAACGATTCTCCTGTAGATAATTATAAATAATCCATCTTAGCACAACTACTTTCCTAATGTGTTCCGCTAGACCGTATACATCTTAGCTCTTGAATTATACATTAAAGTTACAACATCAATCTTTGAGTTCATATCATAACTCTAAGTCAAACAATATTGCCAATAGATGTCACACAGTGACAATGAAAGAGAATTCACTTGTCACTCACCAAACAAGTCAACATTTAGCACACACAGCATCAGAGTGTGTCATGGCATAGCTCCCATTAAGCTGGGCGCGCCACTCTTCTATACCGTGTGAATTATAAGTATGGCTATCAACCAACCTAAGCCACTAGATCAACATACATAATGTTAATCTTGGCACTCAAGCTTCGGTTGTAAGGCTTCAATATGAAATCCTTTTCCATATTTGAGTCCGTCAAGTCTCATCTTACACTCATAGGGCGACTATATTCATTTTATTCATGCACTTCCAATATGAGTAATTAGTGTTGCACACCTAGTGCCAATATAATTAGTCTCATCATTCCCACCACTTAAGCGTCAGGGTGATTGCCTGTATGACTAGGCCAATGAGATGCCCCTAACATTTCAATATGTCTAACACACAAAAATAAATCATGAACATTTTGCTCATTTATAAAAGAAAAATGTCCATCACATAATAAGATACATTCAAGATAAACTTTATGAATTCCTAGACTCAACAAATGAGCTTTGAATGCATTACTAGGAAAATGTTTAGTCAAGAGAACATAGTCACCTTGTTAGTGTATATATACCTAATGGCAAATGCTTTTTTGTCTTTATGGTAACAAGATACACAATCTACCGCCATAGCTGCCATTATTGTGCAGTCTTGCCTGTTACTGCAGCATGACATGGCTCTCCCACCCAGGGTGAAGACATACCAGGAGGTGGACCTAGACTCATCATGGTCACCATCCTAATCGGCATTTGAGTATCCTCTCCACTTGAAGTCTCCTCCTTGATAGTAAAAGGCTAAGTCAGCATACCACGAAGGGCGTGCTTGACTCTCTTAACGGCTTGCCAATCAGCAAGACCTGGGTTATTTTGATAATGACTTACCAAATCAACCTCAAAGCAAATGTTAGGTCGTGTACATAACATGGTTTGCATTAAGCTTCCTACGGCACTAGCGTAAGGGATATTGTTCATGATCTCTATTTCACCATCTGTTTTAAGGCATTGATCAAGACTAAAGGTTAACCTTTCTCAATTGGAGTATCTGTGGATTTGGAATTATGTATCCAAAATTGTTGCAAGACCTTTTTGATGTATGCTTCTTGGAACGGTTTCAGATTATTTCCACTCCAAGTTGTTCACAGCCAGCAGTATGTTATCAACATACAGGGTAAGAAACATAATTCCCTTGTTGATCTTTTGACATACACACAATGGTCTTCTGAAACCATAGATAAGCCAAACTAAGTTATGAATTCATGGGATCTAAAGTACCAAGATCCAGAAGATTGCTTAAGACCATATATGGACCTTTTAAGACGACACGCCTTGTCCTTTTGTCGCTTTGATACAAAACTAATAGGTTGGTCCATATTAATCTCTTTCTCAAGGTCATCATTGAGGAAAGCAGTTTTTACGTCCATTTGAAGCAACTCTAGGTCCAAATGGGTAACTAGTGCTATGAGTAGGCGAATTGAAACAAATCTCACCACAGTAAAAAAACGTCTTTTTGTATTCTGTACCCTCAATTTGGGTAAAACCTTTTGCCATTAGACGGGCCTTGAACTTTATCGATCGAACCATATCATGATGTTTTCTCTTAAAAACTCACTTGTTTCTTGTAGAGACAATGAGTTCTCAAATTGTGTTTCTTGTCATTGGGTCTATCTCACCCCTCATAGTATCCATCTACTCTTTGTGATTTGGTGAATCAATCAATTCTTAATAAGAGGTAGGTTCCTTAAGTTCCAAGGAAGTGCACAAGAATATTTCCTCTTCAACTGAGAAATATTGTCGAGAAATTCTGCCATGTTCACTCCTCCGGATCCTAGGATCTTTATTACTTGTTTGTATATGTGAGAAATCCCTCCCTCTTTCTCTAAGAGGAATGGGACCCTGAGCATATGGAGGATCACTCCCACTGTCCCTTGGAGGTGTGGGATCCTGCATGTGTGGACCAACTGCATGTTCAGGAATAGAAGATTGAGGATAAACCTCATTCTTTAGTTGACTCTTCTCAACATGTGGAGATTGAGGGCAAATCTCATTCTTCTTAACCGGCAAACCTTCATTGGTCCTATCAAATAAGGGAGATATACCATCTTCGGTGACTTAGTGAGAATTCAAATACTCCCCCTCACTGAAAGATGGTTAAAGGTCTTGTTATAACTCATACAATTTGAAGTCTTCTTCTTTTTTTTTTTTTTCCAATTTCACCAAATGCTTTGGAACCCATCCTCAAGAAAACTGACATTGTAGGAATCCATTTCATCGAAGAGATATTCATGATCGCCATTGGTTCGAAGAGCTCTAACTTTTCGTTCCAATTAAGTCTTCACTTTTGTCATAAAGTATTTGAACACATCAAGTACCTATTAGAGGTAACTTAATGCGTACAAATACCTATATCATGAATCATCTATAAGGGTTGTGAAACAAATTTTCCCATGACATGCTTCCACATTCATGGGTCCGCATATGTTAGAGTGAATCCAAGGGACTCGATGCGCTCGAAGCTTTACAAAAAAGCTTTATGGTTGGAGTGCCAGCTAAACGTAACTCACTCATAGACAACTTAACCCACTCATAGGCAACTTAACCCTAATGAGTCAAGCTTAAAAGATAGTCTTTAGCTAGCTTGTTCACTCAATCTTGGCCCACATAGTCAAGTTAAGCATACAAAAAAACTGAGTCGAAAATGAGGCAAAGATGAACGATGTTTTATTTTTTCCAAAACATTGAACACACCTTTCAATGTTACATGGCCAAACAAAATTGCTATTGTATACAATAGATGAAAATCGAAAGAGAAAACTTATGTCATAAGCAAAAGACATAAGCGAATGTCACACCTTAGGCGTATAGAGAGCATCGTGAAGGAGCAACGCATTTTATGGAGTTTAAGATAATGTGTCTCTATTTCAAGGACATCTTCTTCACTGTTGTTTCCTAAACGACAGTTTGTGAATCAACCAGGTAGCAATGAAAATTCACGAAATCAACTTGGCCTTGAGCTATGTGCTTGGTTGCTCCTGTGTCTAAAATCTATTAGGGATCATAGTTGGCAACAAATGCTTGGCAACTATGAAACAAGGCACCATAATTTGCTCAGAACAATCCTGAGTGCAGGGTTCCTTATTTTCACAGTTTATAGCACTTCATACATGTTATTTTCTTTTCTCTACTGCCCTTGGCCTTTGTCCTTCTAGCAACACCACTTTCAAGTTTTGAGATTTAAGGGGAAATGAATATGATTGAACATGATGTTAAGTTGTCCTAGATGCACATAGTAGTGGAATAGCTTTCAAATTTTTCCACCAGATTGTCATGCATGCAATATAACATAGTATACTATGCTGATAAATCCATCTTAGACAATCTTTGGTATGCCCTTGGGTTCTCTCGATATTGCTTACTAGTAGTACCACTTTTGCAATTCTAGGAGACCTAGAAATCACCAAGTATTCTAACACTTTACACTTATTCAAAAGAAACTAAATCTTCTAACATTACGTGTCACAATTAATGCTATGCAGCTTTTCATTGGTAATCAAATCACCAAATATATTTCAATTGCCATATCTAGAAGTAAAGGATGGACATTAGACACATAATTATCAAGACCCCAACCAAGCATACTAAACATTTTATCTACATGGCCCAAATCAGCATTAGGATCATAAATCTTAGGATTATTAATGGGCACATCAATGTAATACTCAGCGGAAGGAGAGGGTTGTGAACAAATAGTGGAAACATGGGAATGATTAAGGGGATTAGGAGAACATTATTACAACCAAGGCAAGTAGACTCCTCATCTACAAGCACATTACGGGATTCTTCCAAAGGAGTCTTATAAAGATCATACACCTCATCTAAAATATCTTCCAACTCTAAGCATGCATCGGTAACAGTAAATCTAGCATCAAACCCAAAAAGTTCATCCACCTCGAGCCCCGTGCACTAAGCTAAAGGAAAGGATGAATCAGGTAAGCTCAGGACAACATCAGTATTATCCCAAGGTGATACAAAGTCAGGTTGAGCATAACATGCATAATAAGAAAACAAATTTATACCATAGTCAGAAAAACTACACAAATCACACCAAAAAAGGGCATAATAAGATCGAGCATAAAGTGCACAAAGATCAGGGAATGAATATTAGAAATATGACTAGCCTTCTCAAACTTAAATGAATCCTAAGATATCCCTTCAAGTAAATAACATGCATCATCAACATTTTTACCATAAAAACCCCAATATTCTAGAAGAGTTTGGGTTTCACTATTCACCCTCATCAACAATGTCTAAGATTTCCCATTTATTCACATAACAACCACATTGAGCAAGAAAGACATTTAATCGCTTAAAATATCTCCAAAATAATTCATGCTCAAATTGGGAAAAATGAAAATTTTCCATCGTTGTTTCTCAATTTTTTTTTATTTTTTTTGAGTTTTTTTTCAAAGAAAAACAAAATACTTAGCCAAACCTATCAGTAGAAAATCCAAGATTCGATGCTAGTCCCGCACAACGGTGCCAAAAACTTGATATGACTACAAGTGCACGTTGGCGTTGTAGCAAATTAAGGTCGATCTCATAGAGACTAGGTTGATCTACTGGGCTATATTCCCTCAAGATATGCTAGGCCAATCCAAATTTGAGAATGAAATTTAACTAATCTACTATCTAATCTAATGAATAAATATTCAAGTAATTAAGCAAATCAGGCATTCACCCAGGCCAATTCATGTATCAACCAAGCACTTCTTCCTTAATTGGTTGTTTTAAAACCGATAATCGAAGTTTCACAACCCTCTTTCAAGGTGAAGTGAAATACCTAAATCTAACCAATTACCATTTCTCAAGGGCCCTTGATTAGTTAAGGTTCGTTAAGCATGTGATTATTAAATTAATGATTTCTCAATCGGTAATTCTCTCTCGAGACATTACTCAATCAAGTCAAATCCTAGGATTCCAGTATTTGATATTTCACCTTTCAGTCGTTCTTCCAAATATCCACAACATGTAAGAAAGTGATCAAGTTTCTCACAAGATAATAAACTTCTAGAATTCGATAAAATAACCCAACAATTCTGAAAGTACCAAATGACATCAACACAAGATCAAGAAACTAACAAATGTTTGCATAAATCCAAAATCAAACAACAAAGATAATTAAAATTACAAAACAAAAATCTAAATTTAGAGAAGAGAAGAGAAGAGAAGAGAAATGCTCAGTCAAGATCGTGCTTGAACTGTCGTGCAAACCCAGGATGGAATCCTTGCAAAATCTTCACTTCAACTTTATCTCTCTCTCACTCTAATCTAATCTAATTCTAATCTAAAAAGAAACTTGGAGAGAGGAAATGAAGTGATAGGATGTGTGGAAATAAGGATGAGAGGCACCCTTTTTATAGTAAAATTCCTGGAAGCCAAAAAGCCACTCGTAATAATGGAATTAAAACGGCCAGGAAGTCAAAAAGTTGGAAGAAAACAAAAAGACTCGTGGGAAATGAAGACACCACGGACCATGGCTAACACCACGGACTGACCGTAGTCAGCTCTGGCTTGACATTTTCCTATTCTTCTTTCTTTCCACGAGCATGGTGACAGGGGGCGTGGTGAGTCCTAAGGATGACTTTTAAGGGTGAATTCTTGAATAAAAAAGTCTCAAAACTTGCAAAAGTCATCAAAGCACTATATCCAAGCATAAAACGAGATTTTTGCGATAGAATCTAAGCATAAAGCTTATGAATCCTCTAAAAATGCATCAAAATGACCCTAAATTGATATGCTTTATGGGTACTTATCAAACTCTCCTATGCTTAAACCATTGCTTGTCCTCAAGCAAACACTAGATTAAACCCACAAGGGGATATGCATCTAAGACTTAAAACATGAAACCTCTTTAAAATAGGCAAGTTATAGCATGTCACAAGCAAGAATATCAATCAACAGCAACACCACATAGTACGTAAAATATTTCAAAATCAAAAGGAGAAAGATTTCGAAGAAGTATAAGACCACAAGCTTGATATCAAACTTGATAACTCCCAAAGAACCACAAAGCACATCGTGCAAGCACATGGAATTGAGTAGAGCCATATGGACCGGTAGAACCTCACTTTTTGAAAAATGTGAATCACTCCCACTCATGTGTTTGAAATATAGCATAGGTTCACTCAAGACTTATTCCGAAGATGCAATTTACCATATGCTTGACAAGGCTCTCAAATTCTCCACTACTAAAATGCAATGTGCAGAAGACAATCAAGAGGACTTTATATGGGTTGCAACGTGGGCTAGAAACGTTAAGAGAAAGGAGTGGACAAATGCATTTGGGATAATGTAGAGCTACTTAGCCAAGTGACTAGGGAGCAACTAATCAAAGCACCAATAAACCATGAAAATCACTAATACTCCAAATTTCAACAATTCAATAAACATACCCCAATGAATTATATAGGAAATGAGCTGACAAAGAAAGGAATACAAGCTACTTATATATCCAATGCCAATTTTTTATTCATTCTTTTTTTTTTCCTTCCTTCTTCTTTTGTTTTTTTTGGGGGGTTTTTTTATTTTCTTCTTTTTTTTTCCTTTAACATGGATTTTTTTTCTTTTTGTTTTTTTGGGAGATGAAACAAAAATTGCAATTATTGAAAGGCATAGGACCACCAATTGTCAACTTATAATCGAATACATGACTCACACGCGCCATCTTTCTTTGGCAGTTTTAATGGCTATGTTGGCAGGCTTACTTCTCTGCCTCTTGTACCCTTTTTTTAATTGTTAATTGTGGGTGGGAGAGATCTAAGCTTCACTACGCCCTAGGCCACTAAGGCCTGCCAAGATATTCGACACTCGTAACAGCCGCCACCTCGTGATGATGTCGAGTCAAGTCCCAGCTTATTAAGAGGCTTAGGAAGTGGGTCACATATAGGGCTGAGTGGGTCACGTATTAGTTAGATTTTGGGGTTAGGTTTTTAGATAGAAATCACCACACAGTCGCATACCTAAGCATGCTCACCATCTGACTTTGAGCCCCTTCGGTGAACAGTCAAGGTTTTAGATTTTTGGGGTTTCTTGGGGTGACTAGACACATGGATTTTCATAGCAACCTAGCAGGACATACAATTAAGTATGTTATCATCTAAACACATCAGCGTAATGGCGAACCAAAATATGCTTTCAAAAATCTATTCAGCATAATTACATACAACTACATAACTAACATGCTTTGACGAATTAGATTAGCGTGATTAGCAAAAATTAAATGAACTAATTGCTTCTCCTAACCTTGATTGAATTAATCGGGGTCAAAACCGGGCAATGTAGCTTTGATACCGCTGTTGGTAGTTTAGGACATACCTAGAGCGGAAGCGTAGGATCTTGTTATTCGGTGATTGCCAACGAATTGTTGAACCGGATTGACGGTGGCTACTAAAGTCACCACAAAACGTCACACCCTAAACCCAATCCCTAAGTGATGGTAGGATTAATGTGAGAGAGAGAGTAGAGAGAGCTAGAGAGTATATTAAGAGAGATTGACACTTTTGTTGCCCTCTCTTAAACCCATAATCAACTCCTTTTAATCAACACCAAGATTTGTAATTGACAGGAGATTAATACGAATAATTAATACATAATTAATTAATCCGTAACTGCCCACTTAATGTAGATAATCAATGTGATTGTTACACTCGGTCAACACTGACAAAAAGACTATTGTGTTCAGAAATCCCATTAATTATCCATTTAGAATGTTATGTAGCTTTGTATTTGTGCAAACAACATCAAGCCATCTGTTTGTGTGTGTGTCACTCGCACTCCTCATGCCTCAAATGAGATGAGGGCTTATGGTGACATGGTGAGATGATGCACTCTTATCTAACATAACAAAGGTCGAGATTAACACAAATTGCATGATCCAAGGGAACTCAGCACGATCAACTAGAGGATGTTACACAGCATTCCACCTGCTCTGTCCCCCATCCCCTCTCCTCTCCAACCTGCCCCATTCACACCCACACCCTAGCTTAACCTGACCACCTGATAAGCTAGGAGAGTGCATAGATGCCTACTTCTCCGTCCCTTTGTGAAGCTGCTTGATCCCTTCCGACTGCCTTGAAAGCATTTGCTTTCTCCTTTGTCATCCTCCAATCTTAATGACCTTGACTATAACCCAGCCTTCATTCTATCTAAGGTGAGCTAATGACAGGGTGAAAGGAGAGGAAGGTTGGTTGTGCCACATGCCACATTGTTTGATTCGCTAACATGTGGTACTTTTAGGTGTGCTAATGAGTGAGTTCCTAGTGAACCACCAAGACCAAGATGAACATTGAAGGCGTGCAGTGATAAGTGAAATTAGAGGAGGGAACTTCAAGCTATCTAAGAATACGGTTTTATCTCAATCGAGCGACCCTAATATGCACCCTAAAACATGCATTTACATGATACACTAAGAAATCTAAGAGATACTAAAAACTGAGCTGATTACTAATGCATCTAGACTAACATTTGCTTGAAATTCAACCCAAGGGCGCCAAAAAAGTAAAAAAGAAAATTTAGGTTTTTTGATTGGTTTGGAACATTGTTTTTGGTGTTTTAGGTACCTGAAAAGCCAATAAGTAAGATCAATCAGAGTAATTAATCTTATAAACTGTGGTATAATAGTGCTCGTCTTGAAAATCTTTTCAAATCCAACGGCAAAATTTGGCACTATATGGTTGTTGTAGGTGCTTGGAACTCCAGCAAATCAGTGGGAGTAAGTTTTTTACAAAGTAATCTTGGCATACTAGTACTACTGACGCAAGATTTTCCAGGTTCTCATGTCAGTTTTGGGCACTTCTTTAGTGTAATAATGCCTTAAAAACACCAAAATCAGTTAATATGTCCAGATTTATGATTTAACTATGGTTTAGTAATTGTTATAAGTGTTATAGCTTAAACAGTTTAACCCCATGAATGGGGTTTGAAACTCTTTTACTCCCTTTTCTTTTCATTCCATTATTCAAAATTCAAATTCATTCATCCGTAAAACCCTCTTTATCTTAGAGACCTGGCTACAGACCCAAAATTTTGGGTACTCTAGCTTCTGAGGTGAATTACAGCTTACTGATGCAGTTTTCCCTAACTCATTATTTTCGGTATCTGAATGAAATTATGGGTTAAACTAGTCAGTAAAAGCCTAGTAATTAAAAGAACTTGACATAATAGCACAACAAACTTAATTATACAGATCAAAAATACCATTATCATCATGTGGTAGAGTGAGAATTGCAAGCAGTACAGGGAAGCTACAAAAGTTCCTGCATTTATTCCAAGGGGTTAAAATCCTAAAACAGATCATATATTCTACCACAACATATGCCACTAGAACAATCAATAATCAAACAAAACCCATGTAAACTAGAAGAACGATGATGGAAACTTGACACATAAAGAGAACATCTTTTGTAACAGGATTAAATGCCTGTAAATACAAGGAAAATTAGCACGTTAAAAGTCAAAGTCAATAGAGAAGTGACAGATTCAATTCTCTTAGCAACAAATCAGAGGTGGACCTAAAGTTCTAAAGACAAGCACCGCTTCTCTGGACACAATGCCAAAAGAAGTTAGGTTGAGGCCGACTGACACCATCTTTAATGACATCCATTAAAACTCCAATTATCAGTACAACATATAGAACACCTAGGATAAAAGTCTTGTCACAGTCTATAATAAAAAGCATAAATAGAATTGTAGTAGCCAATACAAGAGAAGACAACTTACCTAAGACAGCATGATGCAATCGTAAACATTTTGTCACTTGAAATAGTACATATGAAAGAACACAAATGGCACTAGTATGGCAATTATCTGGTGAAATTCGAATGTCAAAGTATATAAGAATATTAAAGCCATCAAAGCTATTCAAAACACCGATGACAAAAAAGTTGTAAAATCAGTTATTTTGGACACACATAGGAACAACCCACGCAGTAATAGTATTTGGTTTCAGTGGGTACATAAAATCAATCATCATCCCCTTACGAACAAAACGATAAAAAGGTTCTATAAAACTTAATGCAGCCTTTATCGCCACGAGTAGGATTAGAATTATCCAGTCATGCACATGTATTCTTGCCACTTTGACCTCGTGAGATTTAATAGTGTGAACTCCCAACCGAATCTCCGTTACTACCTATAGAACTATACTATGAAAGGAAATCACTTGGTCAAAATAACATATAGTGACAGAGTGATCGTTCTACGAGTTGACGAGGCTTAAATAGGGATATTTAGAGTGGAACACATCATGAGCAACAACATTGTATAAGGGTAACCCACAACCAAATGATCTACCACAAGCGAGGAGCACCACACTGTTACTACATAATTATATTTATGAACAAGGACAATACATAAAGCTCACATAAACAAGTGCCAAAGTCCCAATTAAGTACAACAGTTGACACGTTATTGAAAAAAGGGACATTTTTGGTCATGTTGTAGGCTATATAACAGTTATAGTTGTGTCAATGTGTCATGACATATCTTCCTTTTCTTCTACACATTTTCTTATCCTTTTCTTTTAGTCCTCTCATGTCAACTTTGGTTCCTTAGGTGATTAGACACTGAAACAGAAGAGCTAAGCAGTGCAAGGCAGCTCATTCCAATGAGATATCATTCTCTATCGGTAGTCTCCAGTACACCATGAGGCCTCTTGTTTGCTTATGTTCTTCCACTCCAAAAAAAAGAATAAATGATAAAAGTCGACTAACGTGAATGACATCCTCTATCAGAAGAGTAGTTTTACATTGACAGTCCAATCACAATCCTCACTAAGCATGATGTTGGAAATATAAGGACTTACCTTGATGCGGAAACGTTGCTCGGATCTTGCCTGTTGGGTGTTGCCATGAACATGGTGAATTAGAAATGACAGTGGCTACTAGAGTCACCGTTGATGTCACGTCCTAAACCCAATCCCTACGTGATGGTGGGATTGACATGAGAGAGAGAGAGAGAGAGAGAGAGAGAGAGAGAGAGAGAGGTTGGGAAGAGTAACATATTCCACTAACTTTTAAACTCAAATTTAGCTCCTTTTTAATTAGCACTCACACTAGTAATTGATATGAGATTAATGTAGATGATTAATACATAATTAATCAATATGTAACCAATAATATTATATTAAGTCACCATCTAACTAACATAACAGTTTCACGAAATACGATACCCTAAATCATCCTCAACATCACAAGTGGCCTACATAGTCCCTTTAGGCTATATAATATATCATATGATTATATACTCAATATAATCGCCTGGCCTAATACGTTGATGATGGATAGATTTTTCCTTAAAAACTCATGAAATTTCATCTCAACTTAATTGCTTTCCTAACGTGTTCTTGCTAAACTGTATACATCATGGCCCTTAATAAATACATTAAGGTAGCATCATCAAGCTTTGATTTTATATCATAGCTTTAAGTCAAAGGATCATCATCCCTAGGGTCACACAGTGATAAGAGATAGGGAAGTCAACTGTCACTCCATGTATGGGTCGTCTTACAAGCACACATAGTATGAAATGTGTGTCATGCCATAACTCCCACTCAGCTGAGCACATAACTTTATATGTCATGTGAATCGTTAGTGTAGATTTTCACTTAAAAATCTAACTTGAGCCATTAGATCAACATGCTGAATGTTAATCTTGACACTCAGCATTCAGCTTTTAAGGCTTTAATATGAAATCCAATTTCATATTCGACTTTATCGAGTCTCATCTTAGACTTACTAAGACGACTATATTCATTTTACTCAGACACTTCTAGTGTGAGTAATCAATATTACACACCTAGTGCCAATATAATTAAGCCTCATCCTACCCGCTACTCAAGCGCCAAGGCGATTACCTATGTGACTAGGCCAATTAGAAGCTAGTAGTATTTCAATATGCCTAACATGCAACAACAAATCATGAGCATTTTGCTTATTTACAAGAAAACATGTCCTTCACAAGGCACATCTAAGCACTAAACCTTATGAATTCCTAGACTTAACAAATGAGCTTTGAATGCATCACTAGAGAAAGGCTTAGTTAAGGGAACATAATCACCTTGTTAGTCTGTATATACCTCATGGCAATGTTTTTTGTCTCTATGATAACAAGACACACAATCGACCTCCATAGCTGAGATTATTATGTAGTTTTACTTCTTCTGCACCATGACATGGCTCTTCTACCAAAAGTTAAGGCATGTCCTGAGGTTGACCTAGACTCATCTGGGTCACCATCCCAGTTGACCTTTAAGTATTCTCTCAACTTAAGGTCTCCCATTGATAACATAAGACTAAGTCAGCAGTACTATGAAGGTAGTGCTTGACTCTCTTAATGGCTTGCTACGTAGCAAAACCCGGGTTACTTTGATAACGATGTACCAAACTAACTGCAAAGCAAATGTCAGGCCGTGTGCATAACATGGCTTATATTAAGCTTCCTGCGACACTAGCATAGTTCATTGTCTCTATTTCATCATCTATTTTAGATCATTGATCAAGAGTTAAGGATAGACCCATCTCAACTGGAGTACCTAGGGATTCGAAATTATAAATCCAAAATTGTTCTAAGACCTTTTTATGCATGCATCTTGGGATGGTTTTGAATTATTCCCTCTTCTAGGACATACCTAGCTTCACTTATATCCTTCATCTCGAAGATATAGGACATCCACTTTTAAGTAACTTCGATCAACTCCAAGTTATTCCCAGTCAATAGTATGTCATTAACATGCATGGTAAGAAATATAATCCCCCATGTTGGGCTTTTAACATACACATGATGGTCTTCTGAAATCATAGATAATCCAAACTAAGTTATGGCTCCATGGAATCCAAAGTACCAAGAATTGGAAGATTGCTTAAGATCATATATGGACCTTTTAAGAAGACACACATTGTCCTGTTGTCACTTTGGTACAAAAACAATGGGTTAGTCTATATAAATCTCTTCGTCGAGATTACTATTGAGGAAAGCAATCTCTACGTCCATTTTGAACAACTCAAAGTTCAAATGGGCAATCAGGGCTAGGAGTAAGGTCTGAACTTATCGATTAAACCATCTACGCCACGTTTTATCTTGAAAACTCATGAGTTACCAATAGACTTACGTCAAGGTGGAGGATCAACAAGTTCTTAAACCTTTTCTTGCCAGTGAGTCCATCTCATCTCTTATAGCATCCAGCCATTCTTTGTGATTTGGTTAAACAATCACCTCTTGATAAGAGGTAGCTTCCTCAACTTCCAAGGAAGTGCATAGGACTAACTGGGATCCTGGGACCTTCATTACTAGTCTGCCTAGGTGATAAATCCCTCCCCCTTTCTCTAAGGGGGGGGAGCAGGAATCCCTCCAACTTTCTCTAGGAGGTATGGGACCCTAAGCACAAGGAGAAAATTACTTCCATTTTCCGTTGGAGGTGGGATCTTGAACGTGTGGACTAACTGTATATTCAAGAATAAGAGATTGAGGATAAACCTCATTCTCAGGCTAACTCTCCTCAACATTTGGAGATTGAGGACGAATCTCATTCTTCTAAACAGACAAAACTTCACCGTTCCGATCAAATAAGGAGGGTATACCATCTTCAATGACTTAGTGAGAATTCAACCCTCACTTATAGATGGTTAAAGACCTTATTGTAGCTCATACAAATAGAGGCCCCTTTTAAATTTCACTAAAAGCTTGGGAACTTATCCTCTAGAAGATCGGCACTGTGGGAAGTCATGTCACGAAGAAGACACTTATGATCTCAATTGGTTCGAAGAGTTCTAATATCTTGTTCCAATTGAGTCCTTCTTCCGCTACAAAGTATATGAACATATCAAGTACCTAGTAGGGGTGAGATGATAGGTACACATACCTACATCACTAACGTATCACTCTATGATGTGCTTTCACATTCATGGGCCTGCAGATGTCAGGAGTGAATGAACATTAAGGGATTCAATGGCCTAGAAACCTTACAAAAAGATTTCATATTGCTTTAGTAGCTAGACATAACTCACATGTTGCAAGTTAAGCCTAGTGAGTTGGCCTTAAAAAAAACCATCTTTAGATAGCTTGTCAACTTTACCTTAACCCTCATGGTAAAGTCGACATGCCTAAAATAGAGTCGAAAATAAGGCAAAGATGGAAGACATCTTGTTTCGTCCAAAATATTAAAAACACCTTTCAGTGTGACATAGCCAAACCAATTGTCATTGTATACGATATCTAAGAAATCTAGACAAAACTTAAAGAGAACTAATCTCATAAATAAAAGACATGAGGGAACATCGCACTCCAGGCACATAGAAAGCATCGTGAAGAAGCAACGTATTCTCGTCACAGAGATGTGTCCTTATTTGAAGGACACTTTCTTCACGATCGTTACCAAAAATGAAAATTTATGAACTCACCCGATAGCGATGAAAGTTCACAAAACCAACTCGATCCTGAAGTATGTGCTTGGTTGCTCCATATCTACAATCCACGAAGGATCATTATTGGCAACTGATGCTTAGGAGCACATATATTATCCAGGAGTAACTGTGAAAGAAGGTACCTTAATCAGGTCAGGAAAATCCCGAGCACAGGGTCCCTTATTTCCACATTTATAACTCTTCACACATGCTATATGCATCCCTTTGTTTCCCTTAGCCCTTTTCCCTTTTGCAATACCAACCTTAGGTTCGGAACTTTAAGAAGAAATGATACTGGCGAACCTGATGCTAAGCGAATCCCATGTGTGCTCAATAGTGGGATAACTTTCAATTCCCTCACTAGATCGTCATTAATGCAATACGATAAAATATAATATGTTGATCGATCCATTCTTGAACAATTTTTGGTATACCTTTAAGTTTTCTCGATTATAGGAGGCCTAGAACATGACGAGTGGTCTAACACTTCACGCTCATTAAGAAGAAACTGAATCTTCTAACATTTTATGTCATAGTCAGCCTATCAGGCTATTTATTAGTAAATAAATTAGCAACCATATTTTAATTGCCATATCTAGAAGCATATATTTCAAAAGATGGACATTAGGCATATTTTCAAATAATTAAATTATCAGAAACTCTATCATTCATGTCTCATGATCGAAAATTTCGCTAAGCTCATAATCATCACATACAAACATAAATTAGAAGTTTTGCATCGTGCATACTGATTTTATATGGATTTGTTCTATATAATTAATTGCAATTAATATTTGGATATAATTCATGTTACAAATTATGTTGCATTTGATTACATAAATATGTTTCATATCAATCACCAACTAGTAGTATTATATAAATGTGTTCTATATATATGAACTACATTAGTTAGAGTAAATTGCTGATCCTTGCCCAAATTAATGAATATGAATTCATCTCATGTTTCCTATTAATTATGTAATTTAGCAGTATTTCATGAATTTGCTTCATGAAATCTAAATTTATAAAATTATGAATGTGTTTTATACTTTGTGAGTGACATTTGAATAAGTTTCATGTTATCTATAATTATATAAATATATTTTATATAATGTTCCTTGGGCTTTAATGACTTTTTTTTGTAACATGTGAAACATATTTATATAATATAAGTTATAAAATATAACATATGAAACATATTCATCCATAGACAATAGGGGGATTAACATTTATATAAACATCACATAGATATTTATTGAATTTGAGTAAAACAAATTTACATCATACATATTTTATATATAAAACAAATTCATATAACTTCAATCCAATTGTTTATTTACAAGTCACTTAGTATGAAAATTTCAAGTTGATACATATGTAAAACAAATTTATATGCGACATTAAACATATTAATGTTTTTATAATGAGTTTATGCAATCTGAATTAAAATTAATTCAAAATCTTAATTCGACTGATGAACTAATTAATTGCATGAAGCACATCAACTTTTACGTATTTCAACCAGAAATTCATGCCATGGCTAACAATCTTGATAATTATTTTAAATAAACTTATAAATTCAAAATAAAAAAAATGAATAAAAAATAAAAACCCTTACTCTGATCAAAACCCGAGAGCCCCCATTTTAATTCAGCCTTCATAGTCTTATTAATTTGAAGCCTTTGTCTCTCTAGCTGCAAACCCTTAGCCTCTCTCTCTCTCTAAACCGGTCCCCCACCGAGACTCTCTCTCGCTCAGCCTACCCCCTAAGACTCTCTCTCTTTCTTTGACTCTCAAACATCACGGTTGTTCTCAGCCCACAATCGAGACAACCACCACACCAAGGCCCTTTTTCGGTGTCACCTACGGCACAGGGCACCGCGGTTGATCGAAATACACCGTAAAATCAACCCACGTGATGAAAATTATCGATAATCCATTATCTACCAAGCCTACGGCCATCATCTACTCACCTTCCGACATAACCACCACTAGCAACGTGTAAATCGGCTGCTGACACACCGCCATAGGTCGTTCACTTGCCCAACACGCCACCTCCGTGGAGGTGCGTGACATACATGCATAGCTGAATCAGCATTTTTTGTGTGGTCCAGGAATGCAAATGAGTAGATCGGCGGCGTTCAAGGGCTTATGGAGGAAAAAAACAACCAAAAGAAGTTTTCGTTGGCAGTGCGTGACTCACACGTGCCGTCCCTCCCCGTGGTTCTGATGGGTTTAGGTATATCTGATTACCTTTTCCTCCCTTTTTTCGTTTTGGGTGCGGCGTGGATATACGGCAAGTGTAGCCTTGACTGGGCTGCTGGTGGTCAAGGGTTATTTTGAAACAGTCTGTTAGGGTTTCTTGAGAGTCCAGATCTGAGTTCCAGGTGGGCTTATGATGAGTCTCTGTTCCAAGCTCTAAGCTAATGAGAGTAGAATCATTTGTTTTAGATGTTCTAATGTCGAGGGAGATTTGTGTTTTTGCCCAAAAAGTTGGTCTTAGTTTTGATTTATTTATTTACACCAGATCTTGATACATACTGATAACAGAAGGCATATGAACTTAGCAGATTCGAATTTGAACTTGGTTTACATAAGATTACATTCAATCATCACACAAATTATCAATTCAATAGGCATGTTATATTTAGCATATTACCATTTGCATAAAAACCTTGTTCATTTTCTGTTAACACACAAATTAGTTGATTAAACTAATTAATATCATATTTCGGCCATCATGAATTAGTCGGGGCTAGCAATAATCAGACAAGACTCTGATATCACTGTTGAAAATATAAGGACTCACCTTGATGTAGAAACATTGCCCGAAACTCGCTTGTTGATTGCTGCCCACGAACATGGTGAATTAGAAATGATGGTGGCCACTAGAGTCACTATAGGTGTCACGCCCTAAACCCAATCCCTAAGTGATGATGGGATTGACGCGAGAGAGAGAGAGAGAGAGAGAGAGAGAGAGAGAGAGAGAGAGATCAGAGAGAGGTTAGGAAGAGTAACATATTCCGCTAACTCTTAAACTCAAAGTTAGCTCCTTTTTAATCAGCACCCACACTAGTAACTGATATGAGATTAATGCAAATGATTATTACATAGTTAATCAATTTACAACCGTCCATTTAATGTTGATAATCAACGTGATCGTTACATTCGGTCAACACATGCAATGCCCTTCATGTCTTTCAATTCAAAAAATTCAAGTTACTTCTATTTCATCTTTGTTGTGCCTCAGCAGCACCTTCAAGCCCTTATCTAAATGAAGGTTTCATAAATGATATTTTATGCTTCTTTCTACGGATTACTTATGCAGGTGTCACATGCACCCACCATGTTTCCCTCGCTAAGTTAAGATCCAAAATAATTAGATTTTAAGGTTTGAAGAATTCCACTTTTAATCGGCCAAAGCATCCAGATTTCCTATGTAATGGAGAACAAAACCTTCTATTTTTAATTCTAGTTTTTATGAGCAAACTTAAGCCATAATTGACAAAGTGATATAGGATGCTTTCAGAGCAATTCCTACACTGATCACTCAATTGAATAAATTTATTTTATGTTGAAAATTCTCAATTTTATTCATTCATATCTAACTCCTTATGTATAATAGGGAGTTTAAGTAGAAAAGAGACCTAAAACAATAAGAAAACAAAAACATAACATGATCATACCAATGCTATTTTCTAGTTAAGAAGATGACTAAAAGATAATCCAGTGCTAAAAGATAAACTACAAAGATAATAAAATACCAAAATACTTCATACTCAAATATTAAGATATATCCATATTTTCTTATTGCTCCTTTCCTCTTATGCTGCATCATAAAGTCAGGGATGTTTATCCTAGACATGTTGTAGCCGAAAGTGGAGATTTATTTTAAGTTTTAATCCTGAATTCAATAAGATTCCTGGCTTATCTTCTTCCACATTAGAATTCTGCATTACTGCTCCACCTCATTAAATAAAGATACAACGGATAATCATGTAGATGTTCTTGGACAACCTATTTTAAAAATTTCTTCCATGGAGATGCAAATAGAAAACCCTATAGGGCTAAGACCACAATTACGTAACATCTCATTTACAGCAAAAGAATGTCACAAAACAATAATGCACATAGTACGGTGTCGAAGAGCTTAGCCATAGCTCAAATTTTTGAAGTTAAAACTTATGCCACAATAGAAGTATCATAAGCTACATAACTCCTTTAAGCTAAAATTGAATTTATATTTATTTATAAGAACAAATGGGGATGTTGGGTTAAGTGGCCCAAAATTCTTGTCATGCCTTCTCGGTTGCTTGTGGCGGCTTCATGGAAATTGATGGCCCCCTTTGTGGGTTTTTATGTAGATGTTTGAGGAGTATAAACTCAACATTCATGCATCCTTTTTATGAGCCTTTATTGGTCAATAATGCTTTAACCTTTGGCTTCCTCCTCCTTTACTATGGGAGTTTCAACTTGGGCATCCTATATATTGGAAATCCCTAGTAGCCACTTGGTGTGGCAATTATCCTACCGTAGAGTGGGTGTTTTAAGGTGTTTTGGTATTTGGGAGTGCCTTTAGGCACGTCCCTCTCATGGTCATTTCATGAGGAATTCATGAGTCAAATGTAGCCTCTTCTATTCCACATTTTATTGAGTGAGTGTTTGAGAGATTTTATTCTTTTGATCTTATTGCCGGTTTAAGATCTTTATCTCTATTTTGTATCGATCTCTTTTGACTCACTTTTAAGATCTTTTTGTACTCACTCTTATCATAGTGGATCTTTGCGCCATTGTTGCCATCCGTGGTTTTCTCATGATTTGGGTTTCCACGTAAAAACCTTGTGTCTACTATTATCTTTTTGATCTTGTTTTTATATTCTCAAATATCTATATTTATTCATGCTTCTGTATATTACTATGCTCGAATTTTATTATTAAATTGTTCCTAATAAGTGGTATCAGAGTCGGGTCCTCATCTGATCCGGATGTTCGAGCATTTTGTTGAAGGATGTTTCTTATCGACATTGAGAATTTTGATGTCATGACAAGATCAAGTTTGCCTTTTGTCCCAAAATTTAATTAGCCCAAAAGTCCACCTTCTAACTTTGATGATGCTCCTTCATGGCCTTGATTGGCCTAAACGTATCCAGCCCGTCATTTTTGTCATTTTATACAATTTATGCTTGAGGCTCAACACTTTGACACCTTAAAAAGTGGCATCTCCATTTGCCTCTTTCACCGTCAGTCATTGTTTTTGCTATCCACAATGGAACATGGTCTAATCGTGTTGTTGGCCACGGCCATAGGTCACTTGTAACTTTTGGACTGTTGTACTTTTTTGAGGAGATTTGTCATATAATTTTTGGGTTATTCGAAGAATGCATGAGTCATTTTTCGCCATATTCATCCAACACCATATTCCTCTATTATTTTCAAGCATTACGAGGATGTATTTTTGAGATTTTAGAATCTTATTTTGGTGATCTCTTTTAGGCATATTACTTCAAGATCAATATCATATACTATCATCTGTATAGTGGATTTTGTAGCTCATTCCCGAAATTTTGGTCTAAGGGGGAGATTGTTGCGTTTAGTGGCCCAAAATTTATGTCATACCTTCTCAGTTGCTTGTGGCAGTTTCATAGAAATTGATGGCTCCCTTTATCGGTTTTTTTATGGATATTTCAAGAGTATAAACTCAATATTCATGCACTTTTTTATGAGCCTTTATTGGTCAATGATGCTTAACCTTTGGCCTCCTTTTCCGTTACCATGAGAGTTTCCATTTAGGCATCCTATATGTTGGGCATCTCTAATAGGCATTTAGTGTGGTAATTGTCCTACATGGACTGGGTATTTTAAGTCGTTTTCGCATTTGGGAGTTCCTTTAGGCACATCCCTCTCATGGCCATTTCATAAAGCATTTGTGAGTCAAATGTAGCCTCTTCTATTCCACATTTTCTTGAGTAAGAGTTTAAGAGATTTTATTCTTTTGTTCTTGTCGCCGGTTTAAGATCTTTATGTCTCTTTTATATCGATATCTTTTGACTCACTTTTAAGATCATTTTGTACTCACTCTTATCATAATAGATCTTTGCGCCATTGTTGCCGTCTATGGTTTTCTCCCGATTTGGGTATCCACGTAAAAATCTTATATCTACTATTATATTTTCGTTCTTGTTTTTATATTCTCAAATATCTACATTCATTTATGCTTCCGCATATTACTATGCTTGAATTTTATTATTAAATTGCTCCTAATAGGGGAAGAGAGCAAGGGCACACAATCATTGTTGTGGAAACTTTCATGTGCAAGAGGAGACATTCTTGGAAATGACATTGCAATGATCAGGCCTTTTCACACCACAAGTCTATAAATACCGCTAAACTAATGCTCATTGTGCAAGATTAAGACTTCTCTAAGAGATATTATGAAAGAGGGGAGAACTCACTTAAGTGACAATATGGTAGAGGCTAGAGACGTAACAATGTTCTTATGTTCTACAACTCCTTAATATGTACAATCAAGTTGAATGGCAATTTTGATGGCGTTATATTCTTGTAATAGCATTTTGCCTACTACAGGCCTATTCTTTTCATTGGAAAATAAAGGTTGAAAAATAGGTAAAGTTGGTTGTAGTGGGTTGAAGTGGGTATTTTTCTGTTAAAGTGGGTTGAAGTGAGTTGAAATAGGTTGAATGGGTTGAAGTTGGTATATTTTTTATATGATAGACAGAAGTTGCAGTAGGCTGAATTCAACTGAACCGGGTGGAAATTAGTTGATGTGGGTTAAAGTAGGTGGAAGTTGATATTTTTTTATTGAAGTGAGTTAAAGTGGGTTGAAATGAGTAAATTGGGATTTACCAACAAAAAGAACACGACCTAATTATCCAAAAAAAAAGTATCAAATTAATGGCTTGATGCCACGATAATTGAAACATGTTGTCGCTTTAATAAAGCCAAACTCCAATGCCAGCCTTCAATTTATCACTTCTTTGGGCAATCCAACTTCTAACCCTCTATAATTCTCTACTTCGATTTCTAGATACTTACCATCAAATGAATTAATAATTATTTCCTTGTTGTCGATTGCAATCTTGCTATACTTTGACAAAAGTAATTGGTGGCTGGTGCGCATCCATAGGTCCCTCAAAATAATAAAAGAAAACATCTTTTGCCCATGTACCCAAGTCACTTCTTTCAGCAATATAATTTTTGAGTGCTGACAGCTCCCACTGTCCCACTATGACATAGAAACCCTCATGGGGACCCCAACTATGTGTTGTTAGTGTCGTGGTCACTTTGTCATCTAAATTCTAGAAATACAATGCATGACCTTTTCTATAGGACTTAAATGCAGAAGTTCCACAACAAACTGTGGGAGGTAGAAATTTGCTAACAAATCATATGACACTATGTGTAAAATAAAATAATTTTTATTTGGCCAATTAGCAGCTGCCACGTGTAAAATTGGTTTTAGCAGACCCATTTAAACAAAATTAAATCAATCAAAAATTGCCACGTAATATTAGTGATGCAATAAATAGTAATTACTTCTTTACTTAAATAAAGAGATAATGCCTAAATTATGGGCCTAAGCCTAGAGCGCAATTCAAAATCCTAGCCTTAAACCCTATAAAAGGGTTCCTTCTCCTTCCTTCTGAGGAGCTCAGCATTTAGCATCCCACAAGCTCCCGAGCCCATATTACAGATGACCTCTAGTCATCAAGCAACAAGGATCAAAGTTAGCTTGTTCAACATCTTCAGCAACCTCAAATTGAAATCTCCTTCAGAGTTTTTCATCTGGTTCATCGATCGAGATCAAGCAGTCTCACCCTCACATCGATTAATCTGGTCAACTACATTCAATATGCAACATTTGCAGAATTAAGAGGCTCAGACTACAAGCAGCATCCAACTACCACTCGAGAAGGATAAAAAAACATCCAAGCTTCGAAAACAATAATCAACCATTTACAAATCAAGATCAAGAATCATTTTAGAGCTCTTCAGCTGATTCCATATTGATCAAGATCAAGCAATCACGCCCTTGAATCATACAAGATACTAAGAGATCAAATTAGAGGACTGTTTAATTGTATTTAATTCAGAGATTGTCCCTACACATGTTATATCAATACAAAATTTAATTTTTTTCTCAATTTCTTGTTTAATTTGTTTTAGGCTTAAAATTTGGGTTTACAAACTTTTGGCACATCAGGTGGGACCTCTCTACCTGATATCTCTTTCTCCAAGCAAACAAGTTCTTCACTCCTTTGAAGAAAACATTGCTCTCAAGAACGTCATCGTTCTACTTTCAAAGAAAGAGATTATTAGACCTGTATATGAAGGATTCACAAAGGCTAGTATTTTATCTGACAATCAAAGCACTTGAGTGATTACAAGGAGCATGACCAATGATGCTACCTCCATCATCCTAAAGCAACAAGTCATGTTTCTAACTTTGCAGTCACACAAAACTCAAAACTCTGTCTATACCTTGCCGGCTGATGGAGTTAATCGAATTGCTTCTCTCCCTAATTTGAAGCTAAAATCTCTTACTGTCTTCAATATGAGGAAGACTCTACCCTGTGGATTGGATGAATTCCAAGCCTACACCAATCCTGTCTTTCAGCCTTTCTATGAGGAGGATGATGACTATGGTGGTAGCAATTCTTTATCAGTATCTCCAACGGATTCAATTTTCTAATAAGCTGAAGTTGAATCCTCTGACATTATCATAATGCCAGTTATGGTGATAGATGCTGCCAATTTGGAGGAACAACTGGTAGACATAAAGTCCACACTAAATAGACTCTTAAAGGACAGTGTATAGAAGGATGCTCAAATCAAGCGTTTAAAAAAAAAAAAATAGATTACTGATTTAACAAAAAAGTTGGAAAAGTGGCCATCTGAAGCTTTTAACAAAGGCTCAAGTGGTGAAGATTCTCACAGAGAGTCTAACCATAGCGAGGAGTCTGACAATGGACGTAAACCAAAGAAGGATTCATCCATAAGCCTTGATGTTAGTTGAGTAAATTCAAAATTTGATAGCTGAGGTAGCAATGACAAAATTGTGAGGAGATTCTTGTACAACTCAATTGTATACAAAACCTTATACAAAGAGGATTGATGCACTTTGCATGCCTCACAGCTATCAGCCACCTAAGTTCTAACAATTTGACGATAAGGGTCAGCCCAAGCAGCACAGTGCTCACTTCATCGAAACTTACAGTAATGCTAGCACTGTAGGAGATCAATTGGTGAAACAGTTCATGCGATCCATTAAAAGAATTGCATTTGACTAGTATACATACCTTGCCTCTGAGTCTATTGATAGTTGGGGGCAAATGCAAAGTCATTTCTTGAATCATTTTTATAGTATGCACCGCATAGTCAGCACAATAGAGTTGGCTAACACAAGGCAATAGAACAATAAGCCAGTCATCCATTACATTAACCATTGGTGTGCTCTTTCTCTGAAGTGTAAAGACCATTTATCTGAATCTTCAACTGTTCAGATGTGTGCCTAAGGGATGGATTGGGATATACATTGTGCCTTGCAAAGGAGAAAGCCCAAAACATTCCAAGAATTTGCAACACAAGGTCATGATATTGAGCTTATAATGGCCTACTATAGAAGATGACTCAATTCTGAATAATCAATGACATCGCCAAGAAATAAAAATTCCATGCTTAGAGACTCTGGATTCTGAGTCTGCTACACTAGAAATTCTTGACAAACTTATTGAGAAGGGGCTTATAGAACTTCTAGAGTCAAAGCATCTTGAAGAGATCAGAAAAACTAATGATCACAAATACTGCAAGTATCACAGGATCACCATTTATCCTGCAGAGAAGTGCAAGACGCTCAAGAGGCAAGTTCTGTAACCTGCAAAGGAAGGAAAGATCATATTAGATGAAGAAGATACTGAAGAATTTGGTTAATCATCTAATCATATTAAAAATGCTTCAACAAAAGTATGCCTAAAATGGGCATTTAAGAGAAAGACTTCCAAGTCACTCCTTAAACACTCCCAAGTTGTAATATTCAAAGATTTTCAAGTCGCTTATATTAAACTTCTAAGTAATCAAACTCCAAGACTTGTAAATTAACATAACTATATGCTTGATAAAGACTTTCAAGGCACCCCCTAAAGACTCCCAAGTCACAAAACAATTTTAACTCTCAAGTCACCCTTAAGACTTCCAAGTCTAAGCTTCTAGACTCTCAACTCAGCACAGGCTGTTAAGTCACCCACAGGATTCTCAAGCCATTAAAGTCATAGACTTCTAAGTGATCAAAATCAAAGACTTCTAAGTCACCAAAAGACTATAAAGTTAACAAAACTATAAACTTTGAAGTGGAGTCACGACTCTCAAGTCATCAAGATGGTAGACTCTCAAGTCATCAATGACATAAACTCTCAACTAATTAAAGTTTAAAGACACCAAGTCAGCTAGGTGATAGAGTCACAAGTAAAGCAAAATTGTTGACTTTCAAGTCACCGAAGACTTTCAGGTCAACTTGACAGACCTTCAAATTATTGATGTTATCGACGGCTAACTCTTCAAAGTCAAAGACCCCAAAGTTTCCAAGTTTAGGACCATCAAATCACCAAAATTCAAGGCTCCAAAGTCTCTAAAATTCAAGATTATCAAGTTACCAAAATTTCAAACTCCAAACTAAAAAATTCCAATGTCTTCAGAGTTAAAGACTCCCGAGTTTTCCAAGTTAAGACTCCTAAGCCTCCCAAGTTAAAGACTCCTAAGTCATTGAAGTTAAAGACTCCCAAGTCTTCAATGTTAAGACTTGTAAGTCATTGCAGTGAAAGACTACCAAAGTCATCAAAGTGAAGATTCTCAGTCATCAGAGTAAAATACTATGAAGTCATCCTTTCAAAGGGGCTAAATACAACATGGCCTTCTTCAAGCTAAAGAAAAGACAATTGAACTCCTTTAGGTTGGGGGCAATGTAATATAGGCCTCTTTCTTCAAGTTAGTGGCCTCCTTCAAATCCACAGTCTCTTTTATGAAGGGATCAACATCGGCAATGTAGGCACCTTGCTTCAAGTCAAGCACGGGCAATGTAGGTATATTCCTTCAAGTAGGCAACTTCCTTCTTCAAGTTGATTCCTCTTCTTGAAAGTTGGCCTCATTTTTCTATCTAATCGAAGTGAGCTGCGCATTCATTGCCTAAGAAGAGAAGTCATGCCTTCTCTGTTGATTTAAAAGAGTTAAGTCTTAGCTTTCTGATGAAAAGAGTCATGCCTTGACTATCTAATAGAGCGGTGACGCCTTTGCTGTATAAATTCCTTCGCTGTCTAATAAGAAGGTTCAAGTCATTGCTATTTGATCGGAGGATTCAAGTCTTTTATGTCTAATTGGAAAAGTCATGTCTTCACTGTATGATCAGATGAGTCATGCCTTCGCTATCTGAGTGGAGAAGTTATCCCTTCGCAAATTTAATATAATAAGTCACAACTGAAAGAAGAAAGTCAAGTTGATACCACAAAGATTAAACGTGGGAGTCTCCTGCGAAGAATTGAATCTACAAGGGGAAATGATTCCTCATCTTTAAAATCGACCTCACTTCACGAATTAATTGGAGAAGCTGCAGCTAGAAGGAAGAAATCCAAGTAGACCACAACTAAATTAAGTGAGGGAGTCTTCTGTAAAAAATCGAATTTAAAGGGACAAACGATATCTCACTTTAAAAGTCGACCTCACTTTATGATCTAATTAGATGAGTCGCGGCAAGATGAAGAAAGGTGAGTTGACACCAAATAGATTAATTGGGAGAGTCTTATGTGAAAAATCAATTCTACCGAGGGGGGGGAGGGAATGATTCCTCGTCATAAAAATCGACCTCACTTCATGATCTAATTAGAGGAGTCGTCGCTAGTAGGAAGAAATCCAAGTCAATTCTAACTGAATTAAGCGATCGAGTCTCCTATGAAGAATCAAATCTATAGGGAGAAACAATTTCTCATTTTAAAAGTCAACCTCACTTCATGATCTGATTGGAGGAGTTGTGGCTAGGTGAAGAAAGACAAGTCCGCACCAAACAGATTAAGTCAAGGAGTCTCATGCAAAAAATCGATTATATGGGGAGAAACGATTTCTCGTCTTAAAATTCTATTCTACTTCGCGATCTATTAGGGAAGTAGTCGATTTAGCGGTTTCCTACAAAAAAGAAGCATTAGTTTAAGTTCTTGAAAAAAAGATGTTGCAAAAAAAAAAAAAAACCAATCACAAATTGGTTTAATAAAATGACTAATCTTGCATTAGTCACATAAAAAGAAAAGAAAAATATCAAATGGACCTAAACAAAAGGGGTTCTAAAAAATGGAAAATAAAAAACATTGAAGAAACATTGGAAAGCATGAAGGCGCATGAACGGGATGACTTGGAAGAAAATGGCAAATTGCGATGGAGCGTTGGTCTCATGATTTGAGCAGATTGCTAAAAACAAAAAGTTTCCCCAAACGCTGTGGCTGCCCCTATTTCTCCCCCTCCTAACCCAAAAAACCAGGGAAAAAAAAAAAACCATGGCTGCTCGCCATTCTCTCTGTTCTTGTATATTCGTTTCTACAGAATTGCAGAAAAAATTTAGTATTTCACCATTTTGATTAGTTTTTTTAACTGGATTTGGAGAAAATTGTAAAATTTTGTCAAGATTTGGGAGAGAATGATTTCCCTTGGACCTCTCCCCAGCCATGATTTTCATATATAACAAAAGGAGTGTTATAATATCTCAATACAAAAAGGAAAGTATAATACATGAAGGAAACTATACAAGATATGATTCTAGGTGAAGAAACTATCCTAATAATGTCTAAGATATTATACAGAAAAGAATGCCAACTGGATACTAGCTAATAAAAATCATCCGAGCATTGCATTTTCCTCACCAACCCCGCTCCCTCCAACCCTTGGCTTTGTCTACTGTCGGCTCCATTCACACCTACAAGGGACAAATCCCAACTTTTTAAGGAAAATCCAAACTTTTTGGAAAAAATAAAAAGACCAATCAATTTGATTTGAGGTCAGAACTCAGATGGATTTAGATCAAGTAAAGCAATTCGTAGGCCAGATTTCATGGGAGACATCAGCAGAGAAGCTCAAGGATTATTTTGGGCGATATGAGGATATTTTCAAAATTGTAAAAGAGATTAGTACATAGGTACATGGTGATGAAAAAGAGTCCTATTATTGAAGAAGCCACATACGATATTGTTCAATCCAATGAGAGACAGCCAAATCCTTGTTTAGAGAGGCTGAGGAAAAAAATCAAGGAAGATGAGCAATCGCAAAAAAAGAGAAGGGGAGAATTTATAGCAGTTGTTGACAAAATTGTTGATAGAGTTTATCACCAATTGTTAATAGAATTCTATCCCTCTAAATTGTCGATAGAATTTATCACAAATTGTTGGTAGAATTTTATTTCTCTAAATTGTTGGTAAACTTTATCACAAATTGTTGATAGAATTTTACCAGAAATCCTTGAACAACATTATCAAAAAAAGAAAAAGGAAAGGGCAAAAAGGGTGACACCAAAAAAAGCTCCGATCATCAGTATCTTCCAAGTTTTTGAGACTCAATCGCTTCAAACACTCAAAATTTATGTATGTGCTTAAGTCTCGAACAGGGCACCTGTAGGAGGTAAAAATTTGCTAACAAATTTACATGGCGCCACATGTAAAGTAAAGTAATTTTTATTTGGCCAATTAGGAGCTATCCTGTGTAAAATTGGCTTTGGCGGACCCAATTAAATGGAATTAAATTCCGAGGAATCAAAAATTGCCATTGTCATTAGTGATGCAATTAATAATAATTATTTTTTTACTTAAGATAAGAGATAATGCCTAAATTATAGGTCCGAGCCTAAAGCCCAACTCAAAACCCTGGGCTTAGAGCCTATAAATAGAGGTCCTCATCCTTCCTTCTGTAGAGCTTAACATTCAGCATTCTACAAGCTCCAGAGTTCATATTACAGAGACCTCCAACTACCAAGCAATAAGGATCAAAGTCAGCTAATTCAACATGTTCTGCAGCCTCAAATTGAAGTGTATTTATGAGTTCTTCATTCAATTCATTGATCGAGATCAAGCAACCTTGCCCTCGCATTGATTAATCTGGCCAACTATATTCAACATCGAACATTTGCAGAATTCAGATGTTAGACTGCAATCAACATCCAGCTACCTACTGAGAAGGATAAAAGACTAACGAGTTTCAGAAACAACAATTAAACATTTGCAGATCAAGATCAAGAACCATTTCAGAATTCTTCAAATGATTCTGCATCGATCGAGATCAAGCAATCATGCCCTCGAATCACACAAGTCATTAGGAGATCGAATCAGAGGATTATTTCATTGTATTCAATTCAGAGATTATACATACACATTACATAATACAAAATTAAACTTGTTTCTCAATTTCTTATCTAATTTATTTCAAGCTCGAGATTTGTGTTTACACAAACAACAACAACAAAAAAAGCAAAAAAGAATTTTGATATTTCTAAGTACATAAAACACCAAGTAAACAAGCACAATATACTCAATGAGTCCAAGCACCGGCTAATTTTTACAACGAATTTTCAATATAACTTACTAGCAGCTTAATACCCAAATTAGTCACAAAAAATTAATGTCTGGAATAGGCAAAAACCAACTATTCCCGTAACTGATGAAGATTGTCAGAAAAATATTGTACTAAAACCACAAAAATAGAAAATAGATTACAGTTCATTTGAAACGAACAAATAGTTGAGAAAGCGTACCAATCGCCAAAAGTAGACGCAAGCAAGAGCGTGGAAAGATAATGAACCTGCGAGACGCAAATGGCGATGGGGTATCACAGGGATGAGCGAGACAGAGGAGGGGTGCCTGTGTGGTATTTTACGTGAGGTATGGGAATTTGAAATATGGATGGAGTTAACGTTTAGCTTCAGGGAACCAATTTATAAGCAAAGTGCAACAGCAAACTTCGAGGTATATACGTAAAACAGCTCTAGTCATGATCTCTTTAGATTAAGGGTTTGTTCTTTAAACGTGCAACAACAAACTCCAAGGTTGTTTAACCAAGGGAGGTCCGGAAGATGTGTACCATGTTGTTAATGTGAAGTTTACGTTTACACATTATTACTAGTACTAGTATTAACCCACATTATGTACAGTGAGTAACAATGTAGGTTTTTAAGAGCCACATATGAAACTACTAATTATACTACAAACATGTATAAAATGTTAAATGATCGTTGTACAAGGTGCAAATTGGTAAATATTCATCATGAGCAATAAGGTAGACATTCAGAATTAAAGACAAAAATACTAAGTTGAGGAAAAGCATATTGGAAATATATATGAGATGCTAGGTAGACCTGTCAAAACTGTTCTAAAACTTAAAACTTGAACTAAATCACCTGATGCAGACCTGAATTGGCACCCAAAATAGGAACCAATAATGATTCCAAACCTAAAAATGAAGTGACCTATAATCGACTACGATCCAGCTCAAACTCGAACATATTTTGACTCGACCCGACTCATACAGAAATCCATTAAGACCAAATTGGTTTAGACTCGAATGAAAATAACCCAAAGTTGAATCAGCTGAACCAATTCAGACATGAGCTGGTTCCTACCCGAAAATACATTATTTGATCCAGAATCGAGCTGAGCCAATTCATACCCAATCTTGAACCTGATTTTAACTTGACCTAACTCAGAACATTTTAAACGCATTTTAGTACTATAATATTACATTTATGTTATACATTTCAAAACTAAGGCGATATTGTTTTCAATAGGAATGACTAATTTTACATTTTATTGAAAAATTAAGTCAATTTTTTGTTTTAAAGATGTGGAAGTAAAACTTAGTAAAAAATTAAGCATATAACTTAGAAAATTTTAAATTACAGATAAAAGCAACAGATTGAAGTACAAATTTTAGATAGATATAAAAAAATTGAACAACCAGGCTTACCCAATAAAATGGGTTTTTTGAAGACGAACTAATTACTAAAATCAATTCTGGAGGAATTTGAAACTAACTCAATCCGACTATACCTAATTTTGATTTGTAAATAGCGTAAAATCAACCGAATCTTGAAACCGAAGTTGATCCAAATTCTAGCTGGCCCAATCCGAAGTAGTACAACTTGAAATTCACTTGATCTCAACTTCACCCGAATCAAACCCATACCCAATCCAAATGTGATAAACCAAAAATTGGCCCAAATCCAAGCTTTCATGTGAATTGAACCTATCTCCAAACCGAACCATGTTAAACCAAACCACACTGACGACGGAACGAGTTGTTTTTTTAGGTTTAACACTAAGTAATTGATGAAAAGAGACAAATAAGAGATGCATTGGTGGCGGATGTCATGCCAACTTCATTGGTGGTACTTTGCGACGATGCCTGCAGTACCTATTAAAAAAAAAACTTCATATGAGTGCCTGAAAGGAAGTACTAGATTTGAAAATAGGCACGAACAAGACATATTTTGCCTTGAAAAATTAGTGTCATTATGTAAGAGCCAAATCCTAAGTCATATTTATTTTTGTAATTAAGCCATGTTATTATTTTCCTACATTTAATCATCGCATTTAATCATCCAAGTTGAAAAAATTTTTATTTGGGCCTCACTTTACAATTCCGGTTTTTATTTTTATAAAATTTCAGGTTAATCGATAGTAAGTCCTGATAATTATGTTTTTAAAAGATTAAATTATTTTTCATAACATCCCAAAAATTTAATATGAAGCTATAAAAAATATTAATTAATCGCATAAAGTTTAATTTCATTCGGGCCCAAATTCATGTAGGCCTAATTTTGGCCCAACAAGTTACTGCTTCATTTGTTTAACTAATTATCATCAATTACACCTTATTATCATTAGCGAAAATATATTTTTAGCAAATTAAAAACTCAGCCAAGAAAATTTTTAGATCAATTTCATCCAAGTTATAAAAAAAACAAAACCACAAAATATCAAGATCTCTCTCTCTCTCTTCTCCTCCCACAGCCACTAGCCCTTGGTTGCTGCTGTTTTGCTACTCCTGACACCAGGCTCGTCACCCTCTGGCTACCGGACAGTCCAGATGCCACCCCAAACAGCTAGCCACCTCCCCACACCCTTCAAACATCATTTTGACCTCTTTATTCCAGCTTAAAGTGAGTAAACCCTATCACCTATCTTGTTGATTTCTGGTTTTGATTCTTGTTTTGTTGGTTTTAATTGTTGATGATGTTATTTTGATAATAATAAGAGCTCTTTTGATGCTTTAATTTGTTGGTTAAGCTTCAAGGCATGCTAGGGTTGACATTATATATGAGCATGCACGCTTAAGTTTGAAATGATGCATTTGGATTGTTTTGTATTTGGTCTTGTAACCTTTAGCATTAATAATGATTATGATGGTGCTTGTGCTGATTTTGGATGAGTTTAAATGCAAATCTAAGTTGGTCATAAGTTAGGGTTTTGGTGACCATGAATGGTTGAGCTTATTCTTAGCATCAAGTATGTTATTTGTGCATGATTGGATGGAAAATGAAGTTTGGATGTATTGTGGACTTGGATTATGCTTTGGTGTGATTTTTGCTAAAAGGGTAGATTATGGAAATTCCCTTAAATGATTGAAAGAAGTCATTTTGTTCATTTATGTAAGTAAGTCCGATTATGGAAGTGTTTTAAGTGTTTTGTAATGAACAAAAAAGTTGAAAAATAGTAAAGATGATTATGAAGTAATTTTGAATAATATGTGTTCAACTAGAAATTATGATATTTTATATCCTTTTATTATCTAATAATTGCTCTGAATAAATTGATTAATAATATATTTGTTCATTTTATAGGGGTTGGAAAATTTGGAGAAGAATGCTTCCCTTTTATTTGCTCATGTGGGTCGGCCCAGAAGCAATGCTTCCCCAAACCCAGGCCCGATCTTCTCCTTTCCACTTACCAGTCACGCCTGCTACGCGTGACTTCCAGCCAGCCCCCCATCCCCTTTCTTCTTCTCCCTCATCAGCTCACGACCCAGAAATCCCAAAGCAAAAACAGGGCAGCGTCCATGGCTCTTCTTCTTCCCACTTCATGGCTGCTACTCCCTCACTCTCTCTCCTTCTTCAATCATTGACATTCAATGCATCGGTTACAAGTATGAATGAGGGCAATCGAAGAGGATGGGTACACGGTTCTTGGGAGTGCTTCAAATAGAGACAGGGCAAAGCACGCAAAAGGGGAGATTATGATACAGAGCAAAACAGAATTCTACTTTCCTACTTTTTTTTTTGCAAATTAGTTGAGAATGCTGAGCTGGCCTAGTGAGTTGGCAGGTTGTTGCCGGGAATTCAGGAGTGGAATGGCGTTATATTAATGGAATGAAGAATGGAAAAGCAGGCAGAATTTGATCCAACTCTCTTTCTCTAATAATCTCTCACTCTCTCTCTCTAAACTTCCCCAATTAATTTGGTAAGAACAAGTATTATCGAAGCTCCCTTCCCTGCTAATTTGGGTAGCTTCCTTGAACTTGTATCAGATTAGCGTAGAATAGAGTAGATTAGCGCAAAATAGAGTAGATTGCTCCCTGTTTCGTTTCAGTTCCCTTGTTTCGAGTAAGGAATTGTGGGCTTTCAGACATTGTGGGTTTTCATTTTCAGGTTTGAGTAATGAAATTCTGGATTTGGAACTTTTGATATTCGAATTTGGCACTATGAATTTGGAACTTCTGATCTTTGGCTGTGACTTTGTGTTTGAGCATCTGGGGATTTCATTAGTTTTATTAATTGCGTGGGTATGCTGGAATTCTCGAATCAAAGCTTGGCACTGCTCTTAAGCTCATCTGTTTTATTTAGGGGTTTGGTTTTTTTTAGGGTTCTGTGTGTTAATATATATATGGCCAGTTTGTTCTTTTGTTTTTGTTTTTGTTTTTGTTTTTTTTTCATTCAGTTTCATTCTTGTTTTCCAGATCTGTATTTTTGGTTTTAACTAGTTCATTTCCTTGTACTCTTGGTTATTGCCTAGTTTGAATTCGATATTAACCCTACAGTTTACCTAGAATTACAAGCTGTAGGAAAAGAATTGGTGTAAACTTCATTTTAATCTTAACCTTATAATTTAGTTAGTAGAATATTTTGAGGTAGAATCTCATTAGTTTAGTCATCAACATTAGTTTGGTCTAGGATTTCAGCCATCTAATTTCATAACTCATGTCGGAGAACAATACCGGTAGTGTTACAACGATAGAATCGTATACTTGCTGAAAATTACTTACAATATAGCTATGTAAGGAACAAGCCATTGTTTAGTGATTTTAGAGAGTGATTTTAGAGGGAAATTATGCAAAGAAAAGATTGAAAACATGGGCATTAGGGCTGTGAACAGATCCAAAATAGGGATCACTTTGCGATTAAACTGGTATTGTTTGGTACATTGAAAAATTTTGAAATTTGTTGGCTAGATAGATCAATACGTTACCTTTCAAATGCCTCTTGAATCACTTCATTTCGAGTTTTGTAGAAAGAGTTATGGCTGATTTTCTAAGATCGCATAGGATAAACTAGAGCTGTGCACGGTTTTGTTCAAGCTCAATTTTATGGGCCGTGTTGTGGTACTTTTGTTTTGCACTGTGAATAAAAGTGTTGTAACACTTCTTAAGCAGTTTATATTGGGGTCTAGGACTCAATCTAAGGTCGAAAGAGTAAGTTATGAATTATTTTCCTTTACTTCTATTAAGCCTTGACTTTATAACCTAAATTATTTACGTTGGTTTACTTTATTTAAATTATATTATATTACCTTGATTTAAACTAAATTTCCATACTTATATAGTTTTTTATAATCTTGGTTTCACCTATCTTATATTTGTTCATTGGAGTCTGAATGCCATTTAGCAAATAGCATTCTATTAAAATTATCAGTTATGAGAATGAGTTTATTTGCAAACTACATGTATCTATAATGAAAATTTTGAACAGAAACATAGCTTAATCTATCGTTTCTTCCCCCTCATGTGCATAAATACTATCCATTGAGATTGCAATAAAAATTCTAGGCATGTTCATTGCCTGTATCTTTAGAAATTAGAACGTATTTATCAAATTCTAATGTTTGGGTAAGTACATCAATAAATCAGTTAATCGTATGGCCTCAGGTCAGGTTCCCCGATTGCTTCCTGACAAGTGTACACCTATCTATAGATCTTATCAGTTCTCAGGGGTTCACTGCCAAATAATAACTAGCAATACAGTTTTACATTCATCTAACACTTGATCTAAATTAAAATGAATTGCAAAATGGACCCAATCAGTGTTTCAGTGATCATTTAATAATACAGGAATGCATGTACTGAGTTTTGGCTTACATTTCGAAATGTTTGCTATGTTTTGTTTTAGACATGTGCTTCGTGAACCGTCCCATGCTAGCAAGCCTGCTGAGGATGATAAGTGAGCGAGGGACATTGGTCGGATTACTAATGGTGTACTGCATTTATTTTTTGAAGATGTATTTTGAGTTATGTTGTGGCTGTAACAACAATAGTAAACTTCCTTCTATGATGTACAAATCCTATGTTTGCTATCATCTACATGTGTATGATTTTAGATGGTGTTGAATGTTTATGGGCTCGATATATGTTTAACGAAAATATTCCTAATGTGACTGCTTTAAGCTTTGTCCTTTTGAGACGACGGTAACACCCAGATAATTGGTATTATCACTTCTAAGCTGGACAATTATTTAAGAAACTACAAATAGGGAAGAGTGCTCACTTTGGGGTGTTATAGATTTCGTATCAGAGGCAGGTTTTGATTTTCTTGATAGGTTATAGAGTACGGACAGTAGACATAGGTGGGAGAGAAGCTTGGATAGTTAGGGTTATTATTATGTCGTCAAAGATTTGTAGTAATGGAAAAGTCTGCTGTGTGTATTTTTTACATGCTCTTCATTTATGTTTTCTTTGTTAGATGGATCCATATATAGTAAAAATGATGCTAGGTACATCTGTGGCCACCCACATCTCTCTTCTTCATGCTAGTATGATAGCTTACATGCAAGACCCCTTCTCTGAGTTCCATAGCATTATGGTCCGTGCATATAGACTATTGTGGTCCCTACCTATGGTTGCCCTTCATGATTTTATGATGACAAGAGCCCCAGGGTGGGAAGGACCTAGGTTTTAGATACGGGGGGATGAGCTACCATCACTTCTAAGTTGCTCCTCAAAGAGGAGTTCGCATAGATGGGGATCACTACGAAAACCTTGCAGTATGTTTTTGCTTTACACCATGAACCTCCCTTGCTCGCACCACCTGGCCCTACTCAGGGACCATCCTCACCACCTGCATCGGGCACTCCTCAGGTGCCCCACATCCCAGCGTCATCGGGGTCTGGGGAGGCTCACGTGGCCGTTCATATCTCTGACACAAAAGAGATAGTAGTGATTAGCTCTGATGACGAGCTGATGGAGGACTCGGAGGAGGATCCAGACGAAGACCCAGAGTTTGAGGAGCATCAGATTAATCATGAGGTTGAGGAGGCAGAGTCGAGTGCATCTGACTATAGCTTTGACCCGGGCGAGAAGACTGAGGATTAGTCTGACCCGGACTACGATCCATCTAGGATAGTTAGTTTGGTTTAGGTGATGACTTTTTAGATAGATTGGTCATATTTTGAGCCCCACGTGTATGTAGCATAGTTAGTTAGACAGATGTATTTTGTGCAGGTTATGCCATTATACATAGTTTCACGGATCCTTTTGGCTGTGTTCACTAGTCCCACCTTCTTTTTGGGCTCGTGGTCGACTTAGTGGTTGGGGCTAGGTCATATTTAGGGTAAGTTTAAGGATTAACATTGTTGATTTTGTTAGTTGTGATATTCTTTTGTTGATCATGTATGTAAGCAAGCAGTCATGAAATGATAAATGAAGCCTTCGTTTCTGTTTTGATAATATTGTTGGTTGTATTTATTGGGTATACTTATCTTATATGTTGGTTTCATGCAAGTGACTGAATTGTTCCGTTTAATGTATAATCTGAATGTCTAAGTCTATGCAAAACAATACAGACACTCACATAGGGAATAACTTAGACCATGGTTAGAGATTGGGTGAACAAGCCTCATGTAATGTGCCACCAAATTTTAGTGAAATGCCCCCAATCCCCACTAAGTTAGCTAATAACATTACAGACCCGGACTACTGGCTGACTTTGGTAGCTGAACTGATGAAATAGATTCCCTAGTGTCTGCTGAAAACCCTCATAGAGATGATAAACTAGTAGACAGGGTAGCACGGCGTAACGCTAAAGTTTATGATGGAAAGTATGACCCACTAGAATTGGAGGAATGGGTAAGGAAAATAGAAAATTTTTATAGTGGTAAAGGTTCTAGGAGAGAAGAAAGTCAACAATGGGACTTACTATTTGATTGGTGAAGCTAATATCTGGTGGACCAACGTTAAGCATAGGCTTGTAAGGCCTGAATTCACCTGCAGTAAATTCTTGGAGGAACTAAGGGCAAAATTTTACCCAGTTGTGGTTCAAAGATAAAAGGAGAAGGAATTTATGTAACTAAAGATGAGTGGTAGTTGACTGTCTTACAGTACGCTAGAAAGTTCATAGAACTGTCTATGTTCGTCCTCGAATTTGTGTCATCTGAAAGACTAAAGATGAGAAGATTTGAAAAAGGTTAAGCTTCTTGTATCCGTAACCAGCTAGCTGGCCCCAATCTCCACCTATCAAGAGCTATATAAGCAAGCAGCTAAAGTGGAGTGAGTGAAGATTAAGTTGAGGGCTAAAATCAAAAGAGGAAAGGGATCGAGCAAGGAACCTTGAGTGAGAGTGTAAATCATAAGAAGCCTATTTCCACCTCCTAAGAGTCGTCCTGTAGGTCTAGTAGAGCCCTGTGGGAAATGTGGAAGAACTAATCACACCATCCCTGAATGTCGAGTAGGTACTAACAAGTGTGCACATACACTTTATGACACTGCCTTTAGAGGAGAGGGGCCCCGGAGGGGAGGGGCCCCATGGAAGGGGTTACATATACAGGAATGTGGTGTGAAAGCCCAGAACACCTCTTTGTTGCCTGTCCTCAAAGAGTGAAGGCTATGGATAAGGGTGCAACAAAGCCCTTGACCTCACCTCCAGAAGGACCCCTACCTCCAAGGTCGGTAGTAGTAGAAAGGGCGTATGTAATGAGCAAGAAGGAAACTACCACCTCTGTCACAGTAGTTACTAGAACTCTCTTTGAAAATTTAAAGCTATTTATGTCTAACTTTGGTGTCACTCATTCATTTATATCCACCCAATCTGCCATACAATTGAACCATGAGAATACGAAATCAGAAACCAATTATAGAAGCAAGCTACCCAATGATTCTATAGTTGAATGCCCTATTTCTTATAAACTTGTCCCCACTACTATTAGTGGAGTCACATTCCATTGAGACTTGATTCAATTTGATTATCAGACCTTAAGATCATTTTAGGGATGAACTGGTTGTGTACTTATAGAGCCAAAATTGACTGTGAAAACCTGAAGGTCATTTTGAGGAATGAAAGTGGGAGAGAAGTATGTTTTTATGGGCGAAGAGATGAAAAACCATGTCCCATAATTTCTTCTATGAAAGCAAGTAAGTCGTTAAGCCAGGGGTGTATTGGATATTGGTGTTGTGCTATAGAAGCTCGGTCCAAAGGAGAGAAAGCAGAAGATATTCCTGTAGTCCGTGAATTTGAAGATATTTATCCCGAAGAGTTACCAAGACTGCTCCCACAGGGGCAAATTGATTTTGATATTGAATTAATTCCTAGTGCCCAACCTATTTCTAAAGCCCCATATCGAATGACTTCAACTGAGCTTAGAGAACTGAAAATTCAACTAGATGAGTTACAAAAGGGATTTATCAGACCAAGTGTCACCATAGGGTGCCCTAGTGTTGTTTGTAAAGAAGAAGGGTGGAACCTTGAGGTTATGTATTGATTATAGAGAGTTGAATAAGATTACCATCAAGAACAAATACCCTTTGCCTCAAATAGATGATTTATTTGATCAACTGTAAGGACCAGGAGTCTCTTTTAAGATTGACTTGAGGTCTGGATACCACCCACTTAGGATTAAACCTGAAGATATCCCCAAGATCGCGTTCAGGACCAGGTATGGTCTTTACGAATTCATAGTGATGCCCTTTGGCCTGACCAACTCCCCTGCAGCCTTTGTGGATCTCATGAATAGAGTTTTCAGACCCTATTTAGGTAAGTTTATGGTAGTGTTCATAGATGATAACTTGATATACTCCAAGGATAGAAATGAACATATGATTCATTTGGGGACAGTTTTGCAGACCTTGAGGGAACACTAATTATATGGCAAATTGAAGAAGTGTTAGTCTTGGTTAGAAGAAGTGATATTTTTGGGACATATAGTTTTAAAAGAAGGGATTAAAGTTGACCCCCATAAGGTGAAAGCAATTACAGAGTGGCCAAGACCCACCAATGTCACTGAGAGTAGAAGTTTCTTGGGCTTAGCTGGCTATTATTGGAGGTTTGTGAAGGATTTTTCAAAGATATAATCTCCCCAGACCAATTTATTGAAGAAAGCCAATAAGTTTTAGTGGACAGAAAAGTGTGAGAGGGCATTTCAAGAATTAAGACAATGATTAACTACTGCCCCAATCCTAACCCTACCAATAGAAGATAAGGAGTACACTATCTAATGTGATGCCTCGAAGAATGGTCCGCGCTGTGTTCTAATGCAAGATGAGACAGTGGTGGCTTATACCTCCCGACAGCTCAAACCTTGTGAGAAGAATTACCCTACCCATGATGAGGAGATAGCAGCAGTGGTTTATGCACTGAAAACTTAGAGACATTACTTATATGTGGTGCCATATAAGATGTTTATTGACTATCAAAACTTGAAGTATATCTTCACTCAAAAAGAGCTCAATTTGAGACAAAGGCATTGGTTAGAGTTACTTAAAGATTATGACGTGTAGATTCAGTATCATTCAGGAAAAGCAAATGTCATTGCACATGCCCTGATTATGAAGACACGACATAGCTTGAGCACTATAGTGATCGTGCAGTTGAACCTCATAAGAGAGCTTGAGCAATTGGGTATTCAATTAGTGTCATGTGGACAAGCAAGTGTTCAGTTGTCAGCACTTGCCTTATAGCCCTCCATAATAGAGGAAATTTAGATGACCCAAGAAAGTGATCTTGAACTCCAAAGGGTAAATCAGAATCTTGAGAAAGGGAAGTCACTTGGGTTTGTAGTACATGAAGATAGGACCTTGCGGTTCCAGAATCGCCTATGTGTACCCAAAAATGAGGATTTAAGGAAGAAGATGTTGGAGGAAGCTTACAACAACCGATACTTGGTGTATTCAAGAAACACCAAGATGTCCATAGACTTGAGGTAATACTTTTGGTGGAATGACATGAAGAAATAGATTGCAGAGTATATTGATAAGTGTTAACTTGCCAAAAGGTTAAAGCTGAGCAACAACATCCTATCGGTAAACTACGACCTTTAGAAATTCCCACTTGGAAGTGGACTCTATCTTAATAGACTTGGTCATGGGGTTGCCTCTTTCTACTTCAAAGAAGAATGCCATTTGGGTAATAGTTGATCAACTCACTAAATTTTCCCATTTTCGACTAATTTAGGATACTTGGAGACTTAAAAGACTAGCCCAACTGTATATTAAGGAAATAGTTCGATTTCATGGGATTCTCTCAAACATAGTGTCTGATACAGATCAAAGATGTCAAGTCCATTTTTGGCAAGCGCTTTAAAAAGTCTTTGGAACCAAATTGAATTTTACCAGCTCTTATTAGCCTGAAATAGATGGGCAAACTAAAAGAGTGAATCAAATTCTAGAGGACATGTTGAGAGCTTGTGTTTTAGAATTTCAAAGGAGATGGGAGGATGACTTACCATTGGTGGAATTTTCTGACAATAACAGTTACCCATCCACCATTAAAATGGCCCCGTTTGAGGCCATATACAAGAAAATGCAGAACCCCTTTATGCTGGATTGACCTACATGAGGCACTAATCATAGGCATAGAACTGATATAGGAAACCATTGAAACTGTAAGAAAAATTTGAGAACATATTCGAGTTTTCCAAACTCGACAGAAAAGCTATGCTGAGAAAAGAAGAAGGCCTTCGCAGTTTCAGGTAGGTGATAAGATCTTTCTAAAAGTTTCGCCAACTAACGGTATCAGGAGATTTGGAGTGCAAGGCAAACTGAGCACCGGATATATCGGGCCATATGAAATTATTAAAAAGTTGAATTTGGTGGCTTACTGACTAGATCTACCTATAGAACTTGAACACACATATACGTGTTTCTTGTCTCATAACTCAGGAAATATATTCTAGATCCTAACCATATGATCATAACGGAGGCCATTGAAGTCACTGAGGATTTAATGTATGAAGAACACCTAGTTTAGATATTAGATCACAGTATCAAATAGATGTGCAACACGGAGATACCCTGAGTCAAAGTGCTTTGGACAAACTATACCTCCTTAGAGGCCGCTTCGTAAACTGAGGAAGAAATGAAAACCATGTACCCATACTTATTTGTAGTAGTCATTCATACTTCAGCAAATTCATAAGTCTCAAGAACAAAACTCTTTAAGGAAAGAAGGATGTAATAGTCTAACCCAAAATCATATTTATTTATTCAATTAAGCAATGCTATTATTTTTCCCACATTTAATTATCGCATTTAATCATCCCAATTGGGAAAATTTTCATTTGGGCCTCACATTGCAATTCAGGTTTTTATTGTCATAAAATTTCGGGTTAATCGATAGTAGGTGCTAATAATTATGTTTTTAAAAGATTAAATTATTTTTCATAATGTCCGAAAAATTTAATTTCAAGTTATAAAAAAATTTAATTAATCGTGTAAAGTGCAATTTCTTCCAGGCCCAAATTCATGTAGGCCTAATTTTGGCCCAACAAGTTACTACTTCATTTGCTTAACTAATTATCATCAATTATGTCTAATTATCATTAGCAAAAAGATACTTTTAGCAAGTTAAAAACTCTACTAAGTAAATTTTTAGATCATTTTCATCCAAGTTAAAAAAAAAAAAACACTAAATATCAAGACCTCTCTCGCTCCCCTTCCCCCACGGCCAACAGCCTTTGGTTGCTGTTGTTTTGCTACTCTTACCACCAACCCCACCACATTCTAGTTACTGGATAGCCACCAAACGTCACACTAAACAGCCAGCCACCTCTCCACACCCTTCAAACATCCTTATTCAAGCTTAAAGTGACTAAACCTTATCACCAATCTTGTTGATTTTTGGTTTTGATTCTTGTTTTTGCTTGTTTCAATTGTTGATCATGTTATTTTGATAAGAATAAGAGCTATTTTGATGTTTTCATTTGTTGGTTATGCTTGAAAGCATGCCGCGGTTGAGATTATACCTGAGCATGTAAGCTTAAGTTTGAAATGATGGATTTGGATTGTTTTGTATTTGGTCTTGTAAGCTTGAGCATTAATAATGATTATGATCATGTTTGTGGTGATTTTGGATGCATTAAAATGTAAATATAAGTTGGTTATAAGCTAGGGTTTTGGTGACCATGAATGGTTTAACTTATCCTTTCCATCAAGTATGTTATTTGTACATGATTGGATGGAAAATGAAGTTTGGATGTATTGTGGACTTGGATTATGCTTTAGTGTGATTTTTGCTAAAAGGGGTGGATTATGGAAATTCCCTCAAATAATTGAAGGAAGTCATTTTGTTCATTTATGTAAGTAAGTGAGATTATGGAAGTGTTTAAGTGTTTTGTAATGAAAAGAAAAATTGAAAAATAGGTAAAGATGATTATGGAGTAATTTTGAAAATTATAGCTATGTAAGGTGATGTTAGGGAACAAACCATTGTTTAGTAATTTTTGAGAGTGATTTTAGAAGGAAATTCTGTGAAGAAAAGATTGAAAATATGGGCATTAGGGCTGTGAACAGACCCAAAACATAGGTCACTTTGCGATTAAACTAGGATTGTTGGTACATCAACGAATTTTGAATTTTGGTGGATAGATAAATCAATGAGTTACCTTTCAATACCTCTTGAATCACTTCATTCTGAGTTTTGTGGAAAACACTATGGCTGAGTTGCTAAGGTTGTGTAGGGTAAACTGGAGCTGTGCGCGGGTTTGTTTAAGCTCGAATTTGAGGAGTCGTGTTGTGGTAGTTGTGTTTTACACTATGAATAAACGGGTTGTGGGACTTCTTAAGTAGTTCATATTGAGGTTTTAGGTCTTAATTTGAGGTCGGGAATGCAAGTTATGAATTATTTTCATCTACTTCTATTAAGACTTTACTTTATCACCTAAATTATTTGCATTGGTTTATTTTGCTTTAAATTATATTATATTACCTTGATTTAAACTAAATTTCCATAGTTTATATAGTTTTGTATTGTCTTATTTTAACCTATCTTATATTTATTCATTGGAGTATGAATGTCATTTAGTAAATAAGTTTTATTATAAGTTAGGAGAATAAGTTCATTTGCTAACTACATATATCTATAATGAAAATTTTGAATAGAGTTAGGCCTAATCTATGGTTTCTTTTCCCTCTTATGCATAAATACTGTCCATTGAGATTGCATTAAAAATCTCAGGTATATTACTTGCCTGTATCTTTATAAATCAGGACGTATTTATCAAAATTATAGTGTTTTGGTAAGTACATCAATAAATCAATTTAATTAGTAATTTGTTACATAAATCAATGGATCAATTTAATTAGTAATTTGTTACATAATTAATGACCCCATCAGTTATTAGTTACAAGGAAATACCCTATCTACAGATCGTATTAGTTCTCAGGGGTTCACTACTAGATAATAACTAGTAATGCAGTTTTACATTCATCCAATTTCCTATTTTGAATTAAAATGAATTCCAAATCAATGTTTCAATGATCATTTAACAATACAGGAATGTATGTACTGAGCTTCGGCTCACATTTCAAAATATTTGCTATGTTTTGTTTTAGGTAAGTGCTCCGTGAACCACCCTCTACTAGCAAACCTGTTGAGGATGACAAGTGAGCAAGGGACCCTGGTCGGATTGCTAATGGTGTACTGCATTTATGTTTTTGAAGATGTATTTTGAGTTATCTTGTGGCTGTAAGAACAATAATGAATTGTCTTTTGTGATTTATGAACCCTATGTTTGGTACCATCTACGCATGTATGATTTTGGATGGTATTGAATGTTTATGGGCTCAACTTATGTTCAACTATAATATTCCTAGTGTAACTGCTTTAAGCCTTCTCCTTTTGAGAATAGTGGTAACACCCCGATCATTAAGATTATCACTTCTAATCAAGAGAATTACTTAAGAAGCTGCAAACAGTGAAGCATGTTCATTTTAGGGTGTTACACATTATCTTGTCTTCAGTGATGTGGTTCTTCTTTTTAATCAGTTAAATTTATAAGACTGATAGGAGGTCCGATAGTAATCATGATTTTTCATCCTATGTCAGCACATAGTAGATCTTTGGCTTCTCTTGGAACCTTAAGGGAGTCCTGCCACCATCTAACAATTTCCTACAAATCAACTCTTGAAGGATGGGAGTGTTTCTTTTCTTAAAGTGCCTCTGATGCTCAAGTTAGTAGGATTTAATTGAAGGGAATTAGAAAAATAAACCTAGGATTGGTACATACACTTTATGTGCTTTATTGTGCTCGACTACCCTTGGGCCTAACCATGGTTGATTTATATAGGGATTTAGGGTGGGTCTTTTAGAGGAATTTAATGAGGATTCTAAATTTCTCTACATTAGTCCCAATATTAAAGTATCTCACCCTAGAAGGGGATGTCTATGATGATTAATTAAAACTTTAGACTTATAAACTTTTGGGCTCTAAGAGATATGAAGACAATAAAGTAATATACAAAACAAAACACACTTATGACTCTACTAAGTAACAAAGAGATATGCCTAGAGAAATAGGAGCTATGTAGAAAACAAAGAAAGATAAAACACCGGATTTATTCACGAAGTTCACCCAACCAGTGGCTACATCTTTGCGTAGTTCAACTAATTTCATTATCTCTTTGAGATTATCTCAACAAGTGTCATCTGACACCTTGCTTATAATTTGAGTTTCCCCTGAGGAGTCTCACAATCTCCATTTCTAACAAGAGCCTCCCTATTCCTTGTTAGCGATAGAGTTTTCCCTAAGCAATATGTGAAAGCTAACTACCTAATAGGAGCCTCATTGCTCCTTACTAGCCACAGAGTTTTCCCTGAGACTTTGTGATGGCTCACTGCAAGAGCATTTGTGCTTCTTGCCTTCAGTCAGGGCATTCTTAATCCACCTTGATAAGACCAACTCCATGTCACAAGAACCACCCCTCTAATTCTTTGAAGACATATTTGAGTTTTTTGAAACTCAGTGAACTTGATAAGAGCTTGACAAAAGCTCTCACTAGCTCCATTATAAGTCTTGCGCAAAGTGCTTACTCATTCTTGGATAGCTCAAATCTTGAGTGCATCCACTCCAAGGTTGACGACATACTTGTTGCTTATAAATGATTACGAGAGTGCAAGTCTCTTTCCTCTTAAGTATAACAATGATATAACTGAAATACGAATCTTGAACTATGGGAACAACACAAAAGATATAGAGCAAATAGCATAGGGTGTTCCAAATTCTCTTTATTGCTTCGATTTGTGTTTATAGGTAATTCAACTCTATATGATTGTTGGTGAAGTATACTAGTAATTGGGATAAATATAAATTTGCTTTTAGCTTTTGATCCTCGACTATAGGATCCTCCTCAAAATCTACGAGGAATCTCTTGATGTTTCTTTTCGATCTTTTGGCTAGTTGGATTTCAAATCACATTTGAACTTATTTCCAGATGTAGAAATGGCCAATCAATCGCCTTTTTGCAGCTGGTGGTTGGAAATATCTCTCTAGAGCAAGTACATGGCTAATTGGTAGTGATAATGACAGCTACAGTGGCTGCCTGTCATGTGGCAAGGTTGTCTGTAGCTTTTATAATGACTTTTTCATTTTGAATTCAAGACTGTTTGGCTCAAATTATTAGCTTGATGATGAATGTCATATTTGCATAGATTATTTAGGTGTTTAGGAGTCATTTTATGGAATTATTATGCCTAATCGTGTATTTTATGCCCTTATTTTACCATTACTCTTGGGCTTCGCTCGTTTTAGAGTGTTTGCAGATTTTGACCTTGTGAGCCCCAAACATGTGAGTATAATGACGCTTCTAAGGCTCTATGGATTAAATAATATAGCAAAAGAGGCCAAAAAAAACCCAACATAGACATCCTATGGTCATTATTACAGTTTAAGAGGTTCTAGGAAGAAGCAGTAGGAGAAACAAGAGAGAACTACTGGGACAAAAAACACCACGGCCTAGCCATGGTAGTGCCCATGGTCCATGGGGTCCCCTACGGTCAGCCCGTAGTGAGCCTCCCCCAAAGTTTCCTTATTTTCTTCATATCTATTCAACTTCTAGGCAATTTTTACGTTTGGTTTGGAGCATTTTTTGCGACGAAAGGCTTGTTTTTTCTTAGCCATTGAGGACCATCCTCTCATAATCTAATCACCATCTAGATTAGGTTTCAAATTAGAGTGAGAAAGAGCAAATTAAAGTGAAGGTTTTTTAAGGTTTGCATAGTGGGTTTGCGATCGACGGATTCAATGTGTTTTTTGGCTGAGCATTTCTCTGCTCTTTTCTTATCTTATCTTTTCTTGTTTTTAAGATTTATGTTTTGTAATTTGGATTAGCTTTTCTTGTTTTGATATTGGATTTATACAAATACTAGTTAATTTCTTGACCTAGTGTTAAGCTCTTGTGGTACTTTGGAATTGTTTGAATGTTTCATCAAATCTTAGATGCTTATTATCTTGTGCAGAATTTGATCACTTTCTTGCATGTTTTGGGTATTAATTCGATACTGGAACCCTAGGATTTGATTTGATTGTGTGGAGTCTTAAGAAAGTCACATCACTTGAGAAAGCACGAGTTTGAAACCGCATACTTAATGAACTAAACAAGTCAAGAGCCCTTAAGAAATGGTAATTGATTAGATTTAGGTATTTTATTTCACCTTAAAAGACGGTTATGATAGTTTGATTGTCGATTTTAAAACAACCAATTAAGGAAGAAGTACTTGATTGATACATGGATTAGGTAATTGTTTGTTTTTTTAAATTCCATAAATATTTATTCATTAGATTAAATAGTAGATTAGTTTAATTTCAATCTTAAGCTTTGATTTGTTTAGCCTATCTTGAGGAAATATAGCTTATAGATTGACCTAGTCCTTGTGGGAGACGACCTTGATTTGCTACAACATCACCATGCACTTGTCGGCTTATTAAGTTTTTGGCTCCTCTGTCAGGGACTAATGTCCAATATTAGATTTTTCTTGATAGGTATCCCTAAGCATTTTGTTTTTCTTTGAAAAAATTCCAAAAAAATAAAATTCAAAAAATAAAAAAAAATCAATGACAATTTTTCATTTCTCCCAATTCGAACATGAATTATTTTGGAGGTATTTTAATCATTGCATGGTTTTCTTACTCAATGTGGTTACTGTGTTGGTAAATGAGAAATTTTAGGCATTGTTGGTGAGGGTGTGAATAGTAAAAGTCAAGCTCTTTTAGGTTATTAGGGTTTTCTTGGTAAAAGTATTGATGATGCATAGTATTTGCTTGAATGGCTTGCTTGGGATTCATTCAACTTTGAGAAGGCTAATCCTGTTTTTGGATATTTTTTCCCTAACCATTGTGTTTTCATGCTAGGTCCTTTTATTTGGAGCAATTTATTGTTCCTTTTGGTGTGACGTGCGTAATTTTTCTAACCATGATATAAATTGTGTCCTTTTTATGCATGTCATGCTCAACCTAACTTTGCATCACCTAGGGATAATACTAACCTTACTTGATGCATTATCCCCTTTAGCTCATTGCAAGGGGCTCAAGTTGGGTGAGCCTTTTGGGTTTGTTGCTAAGTTTGATTTTGCTGGTGCATGTTTTGAGTTGGAAGATACTTTTGATGAGGGGCAAGATCTAGCTATAACTCTTTTGGAGGGATCATGTGATGTGTTTCTACATAAGGAGTCTCTTAGCCTTGGTTTTGATGATGTTTTCCTCAATCCCCTTGATTATACATATGCTTTCCCTCTTTGTTCACTACCCTCTCGTTCCCTCGAGTTTTGTCTTGAGAAGTCCATTAATAGTCACGTCACATGTGGGAATAATTTGGATTTGGGCTATAAGGATACCATGTTTAATATGCTTGATAGGAATGTTGGTGATTATGTGTCCCTAGGTTACTTTGAGGATATGATGCCTCCCCGAATCCATATTGCATATACCTAGTGGAAAAGCTTAGAACAATCATGCAGAACAATTTATTTGATTTCCCTTTTGATTTTTCTATGGCGTTTGCTTCATTAAAAAGAGCACTATCTTTCTCATGTTTATCTTTATGCTCTCTTAATGCCATGCTTGCAAGCTCCATACTGCAACTTTTGACAAGCTTTTACAGGCCTTAACTACATTTGAAGAGACGAGTTGTGTCTTGATGTTGTGATGAAGTCGCTGATGGTCTATATGTCCTGTTTGTGATGAGGCCTCAGCTCAGGTGCACTAAACACCTGACTTGTTGAGGTTGTTCTCTTTTGTTCCAACTCCCCTTCCTTTACTTTCTTTGAATAGTGTTTTATCTAAGCATAAGGAAGGGATAATTTTTATGTTTTTTATTTTGGGTTTTAGTTTGCATACTAGTTAAAGCATGTAGTTTTAAGTCTCTTTTGTTTGCAGTAGTGTGTCGTATTTAGTTACCTTTAGGTTTTCACATAGGATTGCAAGTAGGGATGGTGTGGATTGGATTAAGACACCTTCGATGATGCTTTTGGTTGGCAAGATGGCTTCATGTGCTTGATTAACTTTTGATGCATAATCCCTTTGACGCTAACTTTTTATGAAGGTTTTTTGGATGTTTCATGTTTTGACCCCTAGTCTTGATTAAGAAATATGCTACCCCTTGCAGTCCTTGGCACTAATGTTAGTGTATGAGAGTCATTTTATGAGCTAGATAAGACTTTGCCAGATATTCCTTAAGCATTTGAGCCGTGTTTAGTGATGGGTATGTGGGCCCTTTAATTATAAGAGTGATCAAACTTTAACAACTATCAAACAACAAGACCTTCAGCCAAACTAGCCCTTGAATAACCAAAAACAAAAAAATAAGGTTTTTTTTTGATTTTTTGAATACAGGAGAAAAGTAAATAAAATGCATATGACTAAGTAAAAGGCTCAAGCTACCACTTAGCCTAACAATCTATCAACTAATTCTTTGAAACAATGCACAAAGAATTAATCTAAAGGATTGACTCAAGCACCATCCAAATATATAAGCATTTGAAATAAAGAAAGAGATTTTCTTTATAGAAAAGAAAAATATTTTAACTTTCATTCATTAATTATCAAATCAAGTCTGTCTCTAATTGGATACAAGGAGGCTAATTTATAACCATAAAAATTAGTGCCTCTTCGCCAAGCGACAAACATAAGCCAATAGAAATGAAGCACTGATAAAGTTAGTATTGCCAATACGATTCAAGCATCCACTCTGGCCAACAACATTTAGACAACAATTGAAGCATATTGAAGTTAGAACCTTCTGGGCTAGTGATGAGCTGTCCAAATGCAAACGGGAATTTTGCTACACTTATGCTTGATTACTGGCATCATCCACTGCCTGTATGGAGGAATTTGGGCAATACATTCAAAAAAGAATTTTACCACAAGTGAATAGGTTGTCAAAATATTTGTGTATGTGGATGGTAATCGGGTCAATCCTTTAGATTAATTCTTGGTGCCTTCCTTTAGAGAATTTTTCTCTTTATTTCAAATCCTTGTGCTTGAAACCTAAGGATACAAATCTTGATAACTTGTTGCACCCCTTGAGTTTTAGGAAACTCTAGTGTAGTAATTGTTTAAGGCTTTATGAGATACTTTAATAGGATGAACAATTGTTCTAAAATTCATCAATTAAAATGGATATGACGAAGATAAAGGCTCAAGTATCTACTTAGCCTAAAAATCCACCTGTTAATTCTCTAAAGTAGGGCATCAAGAATTAATCTAAAGGAATGACTCAATTACCATCCAAATACATAAATATTTGAAATAAAGAGAGAAGTTCTCTTTGCGAAAGAGAAAAGTGGTCTAACTTTCATTCATTAATTCTCAAATCAATTCTATTTCTAATTGGATATAACAAGACTAATTTATAGCCACAAAAATTAGTGCCCCCTTCCCCAAGCGATAAAAATAAGCCAATAGAAATGAATCATTTGTAGGGTTAGTGTGGACCAATAGAATTCAAGCATCCACTCTAGCCAATAACATTCAGGCAACAATTTAAGAATATTTGATGTGGATTTTTGTAGTTTTAAAAACCCGACTTACTAGCAAGTGCATAATGTAATTGAAGCAAAGTAGGTATTCCAGGGTTGTGTCCCATGGAGAACGATAGCAACTTTGATTTTACTTTTCTTAATTTATTAAAAGAACAAGATCAGATGAGGAGTGTAATAGTTATAAGAGAAAGAAAAGAATGAAAATAAGAGAGAAATAAATGCTAATCAATAAGTAAAGGGGGATTGATTTAGAGAAACACTAGGGCTTTGATTTCACTAAGACTTTTAATATTGAATTACTAAAAAATTCAATTGGGGGCTTAATTAGTTTCTTCACAAATTCTTAAGCTACAAGCGTGAGGACAATAAATTAGAAAAGTGAATCATAGTCATTAATAAATAAACTCAAGTAGTGATTAGCATGAATTATTCGAATTAGACATAACTCATCCAATTCCTAAGATTGTTCAATGAACTAACAACCATAATTTTAAGCACAATTGCATAATTATTATGTTAGCCAACAAGGTCCAATATAAATAAATGAGTTAGCGAATTAATCAATTGTAAAACAACATGTATAAACAATTGAAATAACTTGCATAATAAATTAGAAGCGATTAAATAAAGTCTAAATTATGCAGTAAGAAGAGACAATAATATTAACCCCAAATGGAATGAGTAAAATCAATAAAGTGAGTCAAGGATCCATCTCAATCCTAGATAAGCAATCTACCCGGTCATAGGTGGAGAAAATACTATTGAAATTAGATGAGTCATATTTTAATTGATGATATATTTCAATCCCTATAACTCAAGTTTGATGCTTTTTTTACAAAAATATCAGCACAATGGAAGTTCAAACAGTCTAATAAGGCTCACAAATGAGATGAAAGAATGGATAAAAATAGCCAAATTAGCTTATTTTCTTCTAATTCTCTCAACTTAAATAATTTTGCCTGGCACAATCTCTCTCTAGTTACAGAAAAATGGGAGGAATAGGACGAAAGAATGATGAAAATTGTTGCCCTTTGTTACCGCCCCTTCCTCTCTATTTATAGTAAACTTTGCCCCCATTTTTCTCCACTTTTTATGGTGATTATACACCTATCACCATAATACTTGCCAAATAATATGCATAGTTGACCTCTTCTATTAGCAAAGCTGTTATTCCACCATTAACCCTTTGATTGGGAAAATGAAAATCAAGGAAAAAGGGTGGGGCGTAGGTTTGGTTTGTGGCTGGGCTGATGCTGGTGTACTGACTGTTGGCCTAAGAGATAGGACCATAGGGTGGAGAGAGAAGGAAGAGGGAGCAGGAGAGAAATCAAGGATATGGCTAGACATTAGGCCGCTAGGCATTGAAGATAGGCACAAACAGCTGCGGAAGAGAAAGAGATGAGGGTGCAGGCCGGCGGGCTTGGCAGAATAGGCCCACGTGGGTAGAGAGAGAAGAAAGGGATAGTGAGGGCTGTTTTTGCTGGACTAGGCCACAATTAGGAGATAGATTAGACAGGCCCAATCCAGGCTAAGAGAAAGTGGAAGAGGCTCAGTGCTGGGCCACTTGGGTAGCAATGATCTGGACCAAGTGTTGCAAGTGTTAAGGCAAAGATTTTGAACAACCCAATCTATTTAAGCTTTACAAATTCATTTCTATAATTCCGAGTAATTCCATTTTCAGTTGATCGAGCTTTCACTTGAATTTACATCTTGCTCCTAACCTTCAAAACATAAAATATGCATTATTTTTATTAAAGAACATATCCCAAAGATAATAAAAATAAGTCACATGGAAATAAAATTACACTTAAAAATATGAGTTATCAATTCTCCCACACAAAAACTTTGTTATTTCTCGAGCAAAGAATGTATATATTCATTCAACCCTTCAAGTAGAACAAGATTAGAGAAGATAATCAGATAGTCTAGCTATATATACACACACTCTAAATCATAGAGATCAACTCAGCACCAACCCCCAAACCTATTATTAAACATTTCTAATATCACCAAGTCAATAGGCCAAGAATGAAGTAAATTAAGTACTCAATATCAAACATGTAGCAAATCATAAGTACAAGACTTTACCCCACATCACCAGAATCACAAGAGGTTCTTTAAAATAGAGCACCCACTGCCGAACCAATTTATTAATCCTCTTTTTCTCTCTTTTTTTAATTTTTCCAAAGCTCACTTGATTCAAGTGTTTCTTCGTCTAGATGTATAAAAATATGAATAAAGATGACACCCATAGAAAAAGTCAGTACATATTCAAGTAATTAAAAATATAAATAAAGATAGAACCTGAACGTTGGTACCAGAATTAGAACTTAATTTAATTTAATTTATTTCACACTTAGTAATTAGGTGGGCAAATGGGGAACTCAATTCTTTATTTCATACTCATTATGTTATTGAAAATAGGGTTCATCTCAAAGTCAAAATTAACTACAGTTTAACAAAAGCACAGCAAAAATTTTAGCTGTTAACTAGTTAAAACTAAAAGCATTCTCCAATTGGCACAGCTCACATGAATCACATCAACATAACCAAGAGTAAAACACACATAATCAACTTTCTAGTCTCTTCCAAACATCAAGTTCACCAAAAAATTTTCAATTTTCCTCACAATCTTATTCCCCCCCCAATCTAAACCTTACGTTGTCCTCAATGTAGAAAACAATAATAAAGAGAAAGAGGGAGAAAAAACAATACAACCTGTTGAGATGAAGAAAGCACTTGTAATTGCACCAAAGGAGTCATCTCCAAATGAACGTTTTTGTACTAACACTAACCACAAAACCCAAAAGCAAGTCAGTACCACATCTAGGATATAAATGAACCTTAAACAAAATGGAAAGAAATAAAATAAAATAACTCAAATTCACCTAAAAAGATTAGGTTGCCTCCCAATAAGCGCCAATTTTAATGTCTTCAGCCAAACAAAGTCCCATCCACTAATCATAGTAGACCAGATCTACTAGATTGATGGATTAAATCAAACGAGGCTCAATTTTGTTAGCCACAATAGGTTTCAGATGTTGTCCATTGACAGTAAGAAGACGAACATCTTGGGGGTCCAACATTTTGACTGCCCCAGAAGGAACACTTGTTGGACTGCTAAAGGGCCATCTCATCTAGATCTCATCTTGCCAGGAAATCACATGAGCTTAGAATTACAAAGTCAAACCTTTTGATTAGGGTCAAAAGATTTCCTAAAATCACTTTGTCATGAAAAGCTTTGGTTTTGGCTTTATAAAGCTTAGCATTTTTGTAGGCTTCATTACGCAATTAATCCAATTCATTTAATTCAAGCCTACGGTTAGAACCTGCTTGCTTTATATCAAAATTGAAAACTTTAATAGCCCAAAAAGCACGGTGTTCTAACTTGACTGACAAGTGATAGGGCATACTGAAAAGCTGTTGGAAAGGAGACATCCCTATAAGAGTCTTATCAGTAGTGTTATAGGCCCATAGAGCATCATTCAATCTCAAATACTAGTCCTTTTGATTGGGTTAAACCGTTTTCTCAAGTATGAATTCAATCTCATGATTAGACACATCAACTTGACCACTAGTTTAAGGGTGATAGGGAATAGCTATTTTATGACTCACAGAATATTTTCTGAGCACAGCCTCGAAGGATCGTTGACACAAATGACTACCTCATCACTAATGAGAGCTGTAGGGGTCCCATAATGATACAAGATGTATTCTTTCTCAAATGTGACCACCACTTTGTGGTCATTGGTCCTAGTAGCTAGACCCTCCACCCACTTTGACACATAATCAGCAACAACAAATATGTAAACGAAGCGAAAAGATGATGGAAAAGGACCCATAAAATCAATGCCTCACACATCAAATATCTCAACAATCAGAATAGGGAAAATGGACATCATATCATAATAGGACAGAGCACCCGTACACTGACAGTGCTCACAAGCAAGACAGAAATGGTGAGCACCTCTAAATAGAGTGGGCCAGAAGAACCCGCTTTGTAGGACTTTAGCAGCTGTCCTATGTCCTCTAAAGTGACCACTACAAACATAAGGGTGGCAAAAGGTCAAGATGTTATAAATTTCACTCTTAGGGATGCATCAACAAATCACTTGGTCTGAATAATGCTTAAAAAGGTAGGGATCTTCCAAATACTAAAATCTTACTTATGAGAAGAACCTATCTTTCTCTTGTGTGGACCAGCGAGGAGGAATCTTTCCAGTGGCAAGGTAGTTCACAAAATGAGCAAACCAAGGGAAAGGGATATGTGACACAGTAAACAATTGCTTATCAGAAAAATGGTCAGAGAACACCACTAAGTCATTAGTATACTCAGTCAAGATCCTAGACAAATGGCCTGCAACCAAATTTTTTCAGATCCTTTCTTATCTTTAATCTCTAGGTCAAATTCCTATAGCAACAAAATCCACCTAATGAGTCTAGGTTTGGTGACATTCTTAGACAAAAGATGTCTCAATGCATGATGGTTTGTAAATACAATCACTTCTGAACACAGAAGGTATGATTAAAATTTATCAAGTGTAAAAACTACAGCTAGCAACTCTTTTTCAATAGTAGAATAATTCTTTTGAGCATCATTTAGAGTTCTATTAGCATAGTAAATAACATGAGAAATTTTATTCACCGTTTGACCTAAAATGGACCCAATAGCAAAATCAGATGCATCGCACATAATCTTAAAAGGGTAAGAGAAATCAGGGAGTTACATTATAGGGGTTGACACCAATAAAGATCAAAGCTTTTTAAAAGCCGTCACACAAGACTTATCAAACTCAAAAGGAGTATCTTTAGAAATGAGGATAGTAAGTGGGCAAGCTACTTTGCTAAAGTCCTTAATATATTTCCTATAAAATCGAGCATGGCCCAGGAAAGATCTAATCTACTTAACAGAAGTAGGAACAGGTAAAATAGAGATCAGATCAATCTTGGCTTTATCAACCTCAATTCCCTTCTTTGACACTCTATAACCCAACATAATCCCTTCTTGGACATAAAATGAGTATTTTCCTAACTCAAGATAAGATTCACTTCTTCATTTCTTTTCAGCACAGTGGATAAATTAGCATAACATTCATTAAATTGAAAACCAAAAATACAGAAATCATCCATAAAAACTTCCATGTACTTATCAATATAATAAGAAAATATGGCCATCATGCATTATTGGAATGTAGAACGTGTATTTCACAACCCAAAGGTCATCCTCCTATAGGCGAATGTACCCCAATGGCATATAAATGTTGTTTTCTCTTGGTCCTCAGGGTAAACAGGTATTTGATTATAGCCAGAATACCCGTTTAAAAAACAATAAAAACTTTACCTAGCTAACTTTTTCAAAATTTGATCAGTGAAAGGGAGTCAAAATAATCCTCTCTAGCAATAAAATTCAGTTTTATGTAATCAATACACACCCTTCACCCCGTGGTCTATCTACTAGGAACTAGTTCACCATCATTATTTTTCACCATAGTTATGCCAGATTTCTTAGGAACTGCTTGGACTGGAGTGGCCCGTAGACTGTTAGAAATAGGGTAGATAATACTTGCATATAAAAGTTTTGCTACCTCTTTGTGGATAATCTCTTTCATATGGGGGTCCAATCAACATTGTATTTGCCTAACAAGTTTAGTATCATCCTCTAAGTGAATTCTATGCATGCAAATAGTGGGATTAGTCCCCTTTAAATCAACAACCGACCATCCAATAACACCCTTATGTTTAGAGAAGACATGAATCAACTCTCTCTCTTGATCACAGGATAAGAGAGAAGAGATGATGAATGGTAGGGTCTCTTGGGGGCCTAAAAGCACACACTTGAGCAAGTCAGGGAGAGGTTTCAACTCAGGTTTAGGTGAGGAGACAACAGATAGTGGAATAGGAGAGGAAGGGGATCATAAGTAGACACCCAAAAGGAGGACTCAAGGTGAGGTACGGAATCAAGTGTAGAATCCAACTCACCTATTGCACTTCCTAAGTCAAATAACCCTAAATCCTTATGGGAAAGACAAGTTCCTAAGGGATCTTTGGTTAGAATAGCATGTAAGGCCTCTTCAATCATTTCATCAACCACATCAATAAAGAAACATTTAGATTCATCCTCAAGCACGGGTTGAGAAGAAGCCTTAAAAATGTTAAGCCTAAACCGTATGTTCATAATGGAGACTTCCATCACTCTTGACCTAAAATTCATGGTGCCATTAGCTATAGCTAGAAGGGGATGTCCCAAAATAACAGGGACCTTCTTAGAGGCATGACTAGGGTTTAGCACTACTAGAAATCAGCTTATATTTCGACCTTTCTCAATTGTGTCGATGGTAATTTTGGATTTCTAGATGCTTTTTAAGGTTGAGAACGTTCGCGACCATTAAAAGGGTCGAGATTTTAGACATTGGAACTTGCGCCTAAATTTTAGAGACTGCCCAGTGAAATAATTGGAGGGATTTTCTTAAATGGTAAAAAATGATGATGAAATAGGCCAAATTAGAAATTAAGATGGACGCGTAATATGTATGAGAGGAATTTTATTTTGTTAAAAATCAATTAAAATTCGTCATTTTTGGAGAGAGAAGAACCGTAATATGCTGCTACTGCTCAATCCCCTCTCAAAACCCTAATTTCTCAATCCTGAAATCATCAAATTCGTCCCAAAATCATTAGGCTTGCTACGATTCGACCCATCTGTGTTGTCTCAAAACCCTAACTTACTCGATCCTCTCTCAATCTCTGCCTAAATTTGCAGGACGGAGTACTCTTTGATTAATTTCATGCCTTTTACAGTTGGTAATTCCCGGAGCTTTAACTCATACATTTGAATTTGTTGAGGTTTTGGTTGTTTGTTAAAATTTTTGGGTTTCTGGGAGGATTCGAAGAAAATTTTATTGCTTTAGTCATCTATTCTGTGGTTTGGATGACTGATAATGGACCACTGGGGTTTGCTGCAATTTTCATTGTAGATTATTTCATGCACTGCATCTTAGGTGAAATTGAAGCCTGCTAGGAGCAAGAGACTGAAGCAAGGTGTGTGTTTTCTATCAATCTTTCTCTAAGTTCAGGAAACTGTCAAACAATTTTACAATATTTGAAGTCCAAGTTAATAGATATCAAAACTTGTTTCTTAATGGCCCTCAATTATTTGATGAAATGTCCTGCATTTGAAATAACCCATCAATAGAGCTGCCAATCAGTACATAGAAAAAGAGAAATTTTGTTATAGCCTAGGATGCTGTTTTCTATTCAGCTACAGTCAATGTGCTTACATGACTTCCAAGATTCTGGGAATTTGGGCATCTTTGCTTGGTGTTATGCTGATCACTATGTAATCCCAACGTTTTGAACTGAAAGATTGGATGGAATGTATGATTCAGTGTCACCACATTCATAGAGGGATACAATAGATTTATGTTATGATATTTTGATTTTAGAAATGAGGCTTAAACCTGCCTTCATTTTTTGCATCCGGAGTTTATCGTAGTGAACTGACTAGCACATTTTGGGTGTGCCTTACTTGTTTGCTTGTTGTCCACACAATTTTACTAGAGCTCATGAATTGATTCAAGAATTTGATACTAAGTGGCCATTTGACTAGTCGGAGTCTTTAGCAGCACTTATAGTGCGTTAGCTTGTTGAATATGGTGTATGTGACTTCTGAAATTAATGGCTAGTTATCAGAGGGAAAATTGCAGAATTAGATGATAACAATTTAATTTCAGTTCCTACTTCAACTTGGTGCCTACTTTCTGTATGTCTTGTCTAGGGTAATGGGTGATGACATTCCACTCCAGTTGCTCGCCGTAGCATTGACAATTTTTGCCACTGGACTGATGATGAGTATAATCTATAATTTTGTTAACATCTTACTTATCTTTGACTTGCTGTTGAGTATCTTTTTCATGGGACATTCTATTGCCATTGAGTATCTTTAATGAGATTTCCAAATTTTGAAACTATGTCCCTTCACATTATGTTAACTAATTATGATGTAGCTTGTTGAGTTTAGCCAATCTTCTTCTACACATGACTGAATGTCTGACATTTTAATGTAGTGTGCTAACAATTATAGTTTTAGAATGTTTGATATTATCCATCATCTTAGTTATATTCACTTATGCTTATCATTAGTTTTAATTGCAATTAGGGTATTGTCAAATTTATTATCTTTTTTATTGGGTCGACAAGTACTTTGGAAGAAAGCTCCTCTTCAAGCTTCAGGAAATAATTTATGTAATATTTTCTTGATTTTGATTATTGTGTGATTTGTTCAGTGCTTCATAAGACTTTGTGCCTCAATATGTTTTTCTTGTGACTATTTCATGGTAGAATAGTAGGAGACAATAGCAGCTCTTCTTTTTCAATGGAGTATATGGGTGTTTGTAGGTCTTGTTAAATGTTGTAGTATATTTAAATAATGATTAAGAAAGGGTTGTAGATTTGTTTAAGATTGTTGTGTCACTTATACCCAAAATCAAAACTAGTAGAGACTGAAGCAAGGGGTATGTCTTCTATCAATCTTTCTTTAAGTTCATGAAACTACTGAATATTTGAAGTCTAAGTTAATAGAGCCAGTATTTTGTCTGTGAATTGTGGTACTTTTATCCTTCAATTATGTGAAGGAGCTACGGCTTAGAGTATTCTCAGGAAGCTAAAAATTCTTGATAGAGCTAAAATTTAGGTCCCAGTTTGAATTTTTTAAAGTTTGTGTACAGTTGTGCATATAGAAATCTGTATGGCATGCTAACATTTATGCTTTAATTCATAATTAGTCTACCTAGAACACCACTATTTACTGCCTTATTGCATTTTGCCATCCCAATTCAATTTTTGCTGTAGCAGTTGGGTTTTAATCAATCTAAGCTGATGAAATCATCATCTCAAAACAGTCTTAATTACTTCTCCTTGATAAATTATATAAGGGGCTTAATTCTATGATTAACCTAAAACAAAAGCAGATGACTCAAACAATTTTGTCCAACATGGATGGAATTTTGCTTTTTAAGGAGAAAAGTGCCAAAGCATAGAACTTAAGCAAGTGTCCTCTCTGATTTTGTAAGGGTGAAAGAGTTTTGAGTGCCATTTGTAGCATACATGAACCTGCTTCCATATTCCCCTAAACATTTGGCTTTATCCTTATTGAGCTATAATTGGAACCTAAGAGTACACTATATAATCTACCAACTTGATTTGTATTGTATATGACCCTTCATCCCTTCATATAACCACATTTCCTTTTTAGAAATTTTTTCACTGTATGCCTTCCAAATAGCTTCTTTACTTGTCTGAAGTAGTTACTTAACTTCATATATCCCAAAAGCATTAGGATCCATACTTAATATCAATGTCACTTGAACTTAGCCATATCCATGTTTTAATACTGAATGTCTAACAAGGATGTTATTATTAGATTTTCCCACAATGATTTTTCACTTTTATTTTGTGTCAAAGTATCCATGAGTGTAATTTAAAAAAGCTCACCATAACCTAAAGATGCTGGCGAGGGTAGATCCATTGTGGCAGCATCTGGGATTGCAATGTTCTGTCTCTTTCCTCTTTCTTTTTCAAATCATTAGGACATCTTTAATGAAAGCTCCAAATTTTGAAACTATATCCCTTCATGTTCTGTCTCTTTCCTCATTCTCTTTTAATGGGGTTCTTGATTAGATTAATTAGCAGGGATGTAATATATAAAAGAGATGAAAAAGAGAGCAAAGCCTATTGAGTCTTTCAATTAGAAAAGCAAAAAATAGCTTCAAAATAGGAAACAAAATTAGAGGAGGGGGTATTTATTATTATTACTTGCAGTATAGTCATTGTTATTATTTACATGTAACCTGCAATAGTATTTGCTTTATTATCATAAAGTGAAGTGTACAAGATAGTGTACTAAATTAGTTTATATTTGTAGAAATGGACACAAGTTGGATCGAATTATCAAATGATCATCCTGATGATCTTGATGGTACTGTCAAATTTATTAAGCTTGCTAAAGAAAATCTTGTAGAAGGAAAAACTCGATGTCTATGTAGGAGATGCAAAGTGGATAAATGGTTGCCTATAGAAGAAGTTGAGCAGCATATTTTATTTAAGGGTTTCTATAAGGAGTATAAGCATTTTATTTTTCATGGTAAAGGGGACATTCTTGATCATATGAAACATAGAGGAAGCACAAGTCGAGAAACAAATAATGACCTGCCTAATTTTATTGGGCAAGATGATGTGGAGGGTTTGTTGAGAGCAGCTTTTGGGGTTAATATACCTGGGTCTAGGGATGACACTGTATATGATGCGGTTGATAAGTCGCTTGATGAAGGGGTTGAACCTTTTTACATGTATGATGACCATGTAACCTCTGAACAATTTTATGAATTAACAAATCCTTCCTTGGATGATGAGAAAGTGAAGTATTAGAGGCCACTGGAGGCACCAATGAGGCACTTTATGATGGCTGTACCATTTTTTCAAAATTATCTTTCCTTCTACACTTGTTTCATGTGAAATGTATGTTTCATTGGTTAGCCGAGTCTTTCACAATGTTGACCAAACTTTTAGGGGATGCCTTCCCTCAAATCGTGGAGTTTCCTTCCTCTTATTATGAAGCTAAGAAAATGATTAGTGCCTTGGGCCTTGGATATCAAAAGATTGATGCTTGTCCTAATGATTGCATTTTATATTGGGGTGAGTTATCAGAAAAAGATAGTTGCCATGTTTGTGGTCTTTTAAGATGGAAGACAGTAAAAGGCAAGGAGGGTCAAACATATGAAGGAAATACAAATGTTAAGACAGGAGAGCCAGCTAAGGTGATGCGTTACTTCCTTCTAATCCCTAGATTGAGAAGGATTTGTATGTCACCCAAGTCAGCTGAACAAATGAGATGGCACAATAGGGATCGTGCGAAAGATGAAAAGCTGAGACATCTAGCTGATGCTAAAGCATGGAGGGAATTTGATGCCTTATATTCTGACTTTGCTTCTGATCCCCGTAATGTTAGACTTGCCCTTGCAAGCGATGGCTTTAATTCATATCGTCTAATGAATACAACCTACAGTACATGGCCTGTAGTGTTAATCCCTTACAATTTACCTTCGTGGCTATGTATGAAGCCATCATCATTTATTCTTCCACTGATTATTCCTAAAAAATCAAGTCCTAGAATCAATATTGATGTATACTTGCAACCACTAATACATGAGCTGAAATTGTTATGGAATGATATTGTTGTTTTTGATGCTTATAGCAATGAATACTTCAATATGCGAGCAGTTCTGAGATGCACCATCAATGCTTTTCCTACTTACGCTATGTTATCCGGTTGGAGTACCAAGGGCTATAAAGCGTGTCCTTTATATGCTGATTCCACACATTCATATATGTTTGGTGGTAAAATTTGTTATCTAGGCTATCAAAGATGGCTACCTCATAATCATCCTTATCGTTCCCGAAGCCATTTATTTGATAGGACAGAGGAATTTAGGGATGCTCCAGTTGTTGTAGATGGGATAGAAATTTCAGTGCAACAAAATGGAGTTGGTTATGTGTATGGAAAGGCAAAAAAGGCTACGAAAAAGAAGAGAGGAAGACGACAAGAAGGTACATCTACTTTTGAAATTGTGGATGATTGTGATAAGGACTATAATGATGATACTGGTGATGATGTTCTTTAAACTAAAAGAAGCATATTTTTTAAGCTACCCTACTGGAAGACTAAGCCATTAAGACATAATTTAGATGTCATGCACATTGAGAAGAATGTTTGCGATAATTTATTTAGAACTCTTTTGAATGCGGATAAGAAAACTAGAGATGATGCAAATGTAAGAAAAGCTCTTGAAGAGATAGGTATAAAGCCTCACCTTTGGCTTCAACGTCGTCCTGGTTAAGATCCAATTATGCCTCCAGCTCTATATTCCATGTCTTTGGATGAGAAAGAAAGATTCTTGAAAGTTCTACAGAAGCTTAGAGTTTCAGACGGATATGGATCTAACATCTCTAGATGTGTTAATATGAAACGACGGAAACTCTTAAATCTTAAGAGTCATGATAATCATGTTTTAATGCAAGATATCCTTCCTGTAGCTTTAAGAGCATCACATGCCACAGAAGTGATAGACTTACTTTCTGACTTGTGCTCATTTTCCAGTATGTGTGCTCACCTACTCTTAACGTGGATGAATTGGAGCACATTCAATCGAGGCTTATTCTTACTCTTTGTGAGTTAGAAAAAGAATTTCCTCTAACTTTTTTCACAATCATGGTCCATCTCATAATTCATTTGGTAGATGAAGTTAAACTTAGAGGTCCCGTTCATTATAGATAGATGTAGCCTATTGAAAGGTGACAATTTTGAATAGTTATTTTCATTCTCTCTTTTATTTAAGATTTTATTTTATTATTTATTAGAGCTTATTGAAAAAGGTCCTTGGCCCATTTGAAGTCTCATGTCACTAATAAAGTCCAACCTCAAGGATCCATCGCTGAAGGGTATATTCCTGAGGAGACTATCACTTTTTATTCAACCTTTTTGGAAGGGGTTGAGATTATATTCTGTAGGAGCAAGAGGAATGAGGATTATAATGTTAATATGAGTGCCTACTTGTTTAACTCTGGCGGTCGAGTACTTGGGATGGAGAGGAATTGTCATCTTGATGACAAGAGCTTAAAGCAGGCACTTCACTATGTATTGCTTCATTCAGATCATATGAAAGAACTGATTAAATAAGTATATAATATGCACCACAATGCTCCTCCAATTGAGTAATTCAGTTCCAGTGATAAAACTAAATGAGGAAACCAGTATTTATTGATTATGTTAGGGAATTCCTAAGCCAAAGGGAAGCCTATAATCAAGGCTCTTCAATAACTACGAATGAAACCATTTGAAGTGATTGGATAATTAACGAATTAGATGCATGGCTGCAAAATCAGGTCATGTTTCTATCTTCAGTGATGTAGGCCATGAATTTGTAGAGTGTGCTTGTGTAACTACTTTTATGTAACTAAACTTTTTGGTTTTATAGGCGGAGAACAGTGATGTGAGCATGCCAGAAGGGGAGTTGAGAAAAGCTTTAGCCTGTAGCTTAAACCCTGTAGCTAAAAGCCTAAAAAGTTTTGTAGTTAATGGTTACAAATTCTAAATAGTTCATCGCGAGCGTTATCAGAAGACACAAAATTCTAGAGTTATAGTGGAAGCAGATGGACAAGCTTACTATGGAAGACTGACAGACATCTATCAATTAGATTATTATGGAGCATATAAAGTTATCGTATTCCGTTGTGATTGGGTAGACATAAATAGAGGTTTAAAAACTTTTAGAAATGGTCATGCTTGTGTTAACTTCTCAAAGCTCATTCATACAGATCGATATTTACATGATGATCCATTTGTCTTCTCATCTCAAGCGAAACAAGTTTTCTACGTTGAAGATGAGAAACAAAAAGAGTGGTTGCATGTTATTAAAACCAAGGCTAGAGACATATTTGATTTAGGTGATGATGTGTCGTAGGCTTTTTAGTCTTTAGTATATGGTCATTGTGTTTGAATCATTGCTTTGCTATGGATTGAAACAATATTATTTCTTTGATACTTTGTTACTGGATTACATATTTGTCTTTTGTTTTTCCCATGCTCGACACAAGTGTAGTTATCTACTTATTCTGTATATTACATCTAATCAAGGTAAACATGTCTTTGTAACTGTTATTATCTGGTATTGACTACAGATTGAAGTGTAAAATATGAGTTACAGGTGCAAGAAAACACTTAAAGCATTGGGTACCTGATCATCTGGAACAGCACAACTACTTACTCATCCCAGCTCCAGTACTACAATAGCACAGCCAAAATCTGATTTGAAGCCACCTACACAACCTACTTTGTCACTGAGAGCATCAGATTCAGTGGTGCAGCAGCCACCTGCTCATCCCAACTCTAATACTGCAAGAGCTCAGCCAGCAATGTGACTTGATTTGAAGCCACCTACAGAGCCTTGTCCCTCCATGACGCCAACATAACCATTGGTGCAGAAACCACCTCACTTGGTGCTTACTATGCAAGTCCAATAGCCACAGAGACCAATCACATCTCTAACTTCAGAACAAGCATCTAAGCGGCCATCTATTAAGGATGCAGAACCGACTGCAGCATTAGTATCGATAATCTAGTCACCACATGTTCAATGCCCTACTTCGAGTGGAGCCCCACAAAGCCCCTTCGCCCCCTACTGCATCTATTAAAGCTTTGAATAAAGCATTACCTGAAGCCTCCTAACGATTTGGATAGATACTTCCCCCACCTACTGCATCTAATAGAGCTTCAAAACAAATTGCGTAGCAAGAACCAATTAGGCTGACTAGATCTACTGTAACATCAAAACCAATTGTGCAATATGTTCGGCCTACTCCTTCAAGAGGAGCATCGCAATTGGTTTTGCAATCATCTGTCTAGCCATCTGTTCAACATACATCAATTGAAGCATCACGATAATCTAGGCTTAAGAGGTTTTGACTAATATTACAACAGCTGACTAGATCTACTGAAATGGCAAAACCAATTGTACAGCAACTTGTTCAGCCTACTCCTTTAAATGGAGCATCAGGTACGTTTGGTCTCCTTGGTTCAATGTTATCTTTGTTTACTCCAAATTCCACTAGGTTTTGACTGATTTTAAACTTTCAGTTCATGATAACATTTACTTCAGAGGTTTTGACTAATTTATTTTTTTGTCCGTTTAATATTATGGTCTGTGTCAACGTTATACGTCTATATTTTTTTTTTTTGGACAATTCATTACTTTTGTTTAATTTAACATTTTTTTTGTGCTAGGTATTAGCATCTCAGACATTTGTCCAGCCATAGCGTACTCCCTCCATTGGTCCATTACAACCCAAACAGATGCTCACTTCCCCTACTGCAGCAGTAGCACAGCCCCTGATTCTCCCATCTACTGTACGATTTTGACCTTTTCAGCCATGCTCTGCCACTAATAATGAATCACATCGACCTTGTCATCCTTCTCATGCTCTTAGAACTTCATAAGTACACCCATCAGCTAGATCAGCACCATCAAACAGTCAATCCCACTCACTTGCTGTTAAAGTTCTTAGAGGTACAACACAACAAGAATTGCATCAAAAACCAGCTAGCCAAGAAAGCAGAGAATCTCCCTCAAATGGCAATAATGAAGACTTAGTAAGGAGTTCTCAAAGTAAGTCTGTTGATAAAGGAAAGGGCCTTGATGGAGGGAAGAAAAATAAGTCAACTACCTCTAAGATCACCAGATCTGCTCGATCATCATGGAAAGATAACATACAGTTTGATGTGAAAGAAGAAGTCCTGACCATTGGTAATTAAAGTTCACTCATATTTTTGGCACGTTATATTTAAAGATATTATCATATTGTTTTTTGCCCTGCATGTCTTCTAAATGGTGTTCTTTTTAACAGATGATCTAGGGAAAGAGGAGGTGATAAATGGATCAATTCTACCTCGAGATGTTATGAATTACAAAACAGGGGTGCGATTTTGTGTAGCATTTAGCAACTACAACCAACCTATTATTAAGGGAGGTTACATTTTCATGAGATTTCTTAACTACATTGTAAGGCTAGAGAGATTTGGCCCTATTGAGACAATTAGCTGGCATAAATTGAACAAAACATATAAAGCTGACATAATTGAAATGGTTTGAGTAAGTATTATTTTTTTCCTATTTTAAACTTCTAGTTATCTAAAATTTAGATTGGTTAAGTTCATGTATTCTAAATTTCTAACTCATAAATGGCATACAGTCCAAGTTCATATATCTAGTGGATAAGGGCTTCGATAAACATGTGTTTAAACATGGTGTTAAGCATTTCAAGCCATATAAGCATGGTTTGAAGAAAGACTACTTCAAAACTGAAGAGAAAACGAAAGAGGACATGTATGATATTGTCCCTAAAGGGCACTCTCGTGGTGGGTGGATGCAATTGGTTGACTAATGGTGTTCAACACAATATGAGATATATATATCTAATGACAACTGCACTTATAGAATTGCTTATGCCTTGAACCTCCATGTTTGCTTATTCTTTTTCCTTATATTAACCAGCTATTTTTTTCTTTAACCTCCATATTTGCCTATTCCTTTACCTTGTATTCATGAGCTAATTTTTTGTTTAACCTCCATAAAGATCTACATGTTCTTTTTCCTTGTATTGAGGATTACACTGACAAACTTGCTTTTTCGTATTGATTTTTTTTTTGTCTATAGACTTTGGCTGAAATAGGTAGAGATGCACGAGCTTCTCAAACACATTGTCATACAACTGGTTCTACCGGCTATGCAAAAAAGCGAGCTAACTTTGTATGGTTTTTTCTTTTTTTTCCCGCAATGTATATCCTATCACTACTCCAATTTTGGGCAGCTGTTGCCCGAATGTCAAAATTTCTTCTTGTTTTGGCTATGTTAAAAGAGATGGACAAGCTATATTAATGTATATACTTATGTGGACTTCATCATGAGATTTGCAATTATAGGTTGAAACTCATGGAAAAGAGCTGACACATTTGGAGTTCTTTAAAGAGACACATAGCAAAGAAGGTGGGGGACTTTGTAGCTAATACGACCATTGAAGGGTTTCTGGTATATGTTCTTATTTTGGGACTTGTCATATTTTTTTTTTTTTTGGGCCTACTAATAATATTTATTTTATTTCCTCTTAAATTATGGTAGAATGAGGCAAGTGCCAAAGTTTAAGAGCGACTTCTTAGCTCTTCCCCCTCAAAAACTCAGGTTGAAATTGAAAACGAAGTTTTTGATGAACTTATATATGAAGAAGAAAATCCCAAGCAACCGATCGATTTTAGCGTTAATGTGGACCGAAGTGATATCTTTGGTGTAAACAGCATCCTTAGGAAAAGAGGTTATGACTTCCCTGACATAATTCAAATGTGTCAAAGAGGAACTAGCATCATAGAAGGCCATGTTCTTACTTATGTTGAAGGCTGTGCGTAATGAAAAAATTACAGATGAATTCCTAGATGCTACTGAGGTAGCCTTACATATGGCTGGTGATCAGGTTGGTCTCTCACGTGCTAATATTCTACATTTACTTTTTTTTTTCATTGGGAGGGGCTGCCTTGGTCAGCAACTATTGTTTGGAACTAGATATTTTGGTTCAAGAGTTTTGATATATTGTGGTGATGTTGATTGAGGAACTACCATCACAGCATGTCGTGTTATATTTACTTACGTATGGCTGCCTGGTGGTTGGGTAGTGCAAGTGTTTGAGGTTTTGTTATATTTTGGTCATGTTGATTGAGTTTGGTCACTAACCAACCTTTGCTTGTTCTTGCATATGCTGTTTTCTAGGCCCATCCTTTGTTTCCTTTCTCAATTAAAATTCTAGTTGTTGTGGCAAAGGGTTTTCACAAGATCTTCAGGGACTTTTTCTGGTCTATTTTGATTGTTCTTGCAAATGCTGTTTTCCAGACCAAGCCTTGAATGTTCATTTGACAGTTACCTCTTCTCTCTTTGTTTTTGTCATCGAGTTATATAGTTAGGTTTAGGTATGAAGAGTTATGTCATAGGGAATGGCCTTGGAGTTCGATTCTATAAGATTCCTTTGTTATTATTTTATTTGGTTTAAGTTTTCTTCCTTGAATCCTTTATAGGATTAGATGATCATTAGGAGTATGCATTATTGCATAATCTACTTACCCTTTAATGCTAGTGCTATTTATTGTTGCATAAATCAAGTGGATGTTGGCATTCTCTTATAGGGACTTGGATATTAGCTTATAAATACAAGAAATCAGGATGCCCATGCTTGCTTTCTTTGTACTTTACCTCAGATCGACGAGATTGTCTGCTGTGTTTAACTAAGTCAAAAATATGTGAAATGTATGTTGTGCTAGCTGTAAAGGGTTGGTTATAGGCTAAGAGCCATCAAAGTCAACATCAAGATTCTAGGTTAATATTTCCTCTGCTTGGTGCTATAATGACTTGCAAACCTGCTGGTTATAGGCTGAAATATGCTCAATAATAATCTTGAATAGTTACTTCTTATTCAGTCTTGAGTAGTCTTGAATATAGGGTAAAATGTGCTAAAATGATGCTAATGTGCTTATGCAAAGTATGATGTAGCAACCTATTTATTATAGAGAATGGCATGCTTGGGGAAGTGAATAAGTTGATATTTATATCTCCTTGTTTAGTTTGTGTCCGTTTCAGTGGCCAAGAGTTATATATTCGAAAGTACACTTTTTCGAGTCATTTTTAAGATTGTTTTTGGATTTAAAATATTAAACGGAAGATGAAGTGGGTTTTCTTACATTTTTTTGGAAAGGTTTGTGGTTGGATGCAAGTGTTTGTGGTCAAATTGAAAATATTACACGGAAAATGTTAAATGTTTGTGGTTGGATGCAAATGTCAGTGTGCAACACATGACATTCTGTGATGCTTGGTATTGGGGATGCTTGGAAATGTTTTTTTTTCTTGCATTTGTTTGGTATCTTGGATACAAATTCATTTCGTATTTTGGGTAGTCAATTTTTATCTTTGCCTATTGATGGTCTTGGTTGTTAGGTATCTTCTGGTTGCTAGCTAGTTGTTAATTAGACATTGAAGGCGGGAGTATCGATCTTAATACATGTATTTTTGCTTATTAATTTCCTTTCTTCTAGGTTCAAGAAGAATCAAGTGGAAACAACCTTAGCAATGAATTGAGGCACACTGGACCTTTAACCTTAACCTCCCAAGTTAATTAGGTAGATGAAGTCAGTGTTCAAGATTTCCGATGATTACAGATTGGCAAATTAGTTTAGGACTCTTGCATCATGCCAAATTTAGTACTTTAAACATTTGGCTTTTTTGATTGCTTTGGATATCACTTCGATATTTTGAAGGAGCAATGCACGTCATTTTTATTTATCAGTAGTGGCTAATTAATGTTGTCATATACAGGACTCTAATTTCCTATAGCTGCTTTTGTCAAATTTGATACTTAATAGGCTTCATAATTGATTGTATAAACCTATCAAATGATTTTTGAAATGAAGAAATTATGTACGTACTTTTTAATTATCCAAATTGAATTAAGTACGATTCTCTTAATTAGTAATCTTTTGTGCCTATCTTTTATATATATATATATATATATATATATATATGTATATGTTAGTTTATATTTATAATGAATTTTGTGTTTTTTTATATATACACACACTAAACAACACACATATATATTATTGAAGACAAAGGCTCATAAATTAAAATTATATATATATATATGATCCCTCATAGTTAATTTCTAGGTGAAAAGTACTCTGCATCATGACCCTTTTATGAGTTGCCATAAATTCCGCTAAAAAATTTCTCATTCCCGCTAAAATGCAAAAAGACCATGAAAAAGGTCAAAATATTACAAGTGTCATCGAAAAAAAGCGTCACGATTGTCATGAATTCCAACGCAAAAAAGGGTCGAGAAATCTCAGCCCTGAATATCTCAACCCTATTCACATGCGTCGACCGAAAATATATCTACCCATTAATGCGTCTAATTAAAGGCAAAATAGGGTCAAGATATACCCCTTTTCCGAGTAGTGATGTCTAACACAACAAAGTCAACAACAAAAAGACTTTTATCAATTTGAATCAAGACATCATCTATCTGCCCCTTAGGAGTCCTTACTGACCTATCAGTAAGTTGAAGGGTACAATTGGGACGGTTAAATTCATCCAACCCCAGCTCTAAGTAAATAGAGTATGGTATCAAATTAACACTAGAACCCAAATCTGAAAGTGTCCTTTTAATTTTATGATTACCAATAAAGAATGAAATAGTGGGTACACCCGGATCTTTCAACTTAGGTGGAGCACCAAATTTGAAAATAGAGCTCACTTGTTCACTTAGAAAAACCTTTTGGACTTGTCATCTTTAGATTTTATTTTAAAAATGCATATGTCTTTAAGGAATTTCGCATAAGTCGGGATTTGTTTTATTACTTCCAAGAGGGGAAGATTGACTTAACTTGCTTAAAGGTCTCTAGTATGTCTTCTCTTTGTTTGTCTTTCCTAGAAAGGAAGGGTGCATCCAAAACTTGAGGGTAAGGAACCCTTGGCTTGTATGTCACAGCAGTGTCATACACATTGGAAGAAGGGGATGAATCTCTCTTAATTTCACAATTAGTGTCATTGGTCTTTGGCCTTTCCTGTTTATCATGTTTCTTCTCACTCCCTTTATTTAGGGGAAGCAATGAAATCCATACCCATCTAAAACCTGCAAAACCCGCCCCATTTAAAACCCAAATGGGTGACAAAAATGGGTTTTAAATGGGCAAGGGGCGAGTATTAGAAAAGGGTACGGGTATGGGTACAGCCCTCACCTGACCTATACCCACACTCAACCCATACCCATTTTCATAATTTAAAAAAAATATTTTGGCTTAACATTTTTTTGGTTTAAGTCCAATCCAAACCCTTCTAACAAAAAATTAGTTAACAGTGTATTTCATTTCACATTTCTAAATAATATATTCTCAAAATATCACAACTTTGCAATCTTATAATGACATAAATATATATTGTACTTGGATATGAGTTGCGTATGGACATTAGTTTTCATTTATCTATGCGAACCCGAACGAAACCCACAAAACCCAATGGGTATAGGTATGGTTTTTACTTTTTAATACCCGATGGGTATGGGTTTAGGTATGGGTACGGTTTTTAAAAATGGTATACGTGCGGGTATGGCTCAATCCGCCCTTACCCGCCCCATTGTCATCTCTAACTTTGTTGTCTACTTCCTTACATCCCCTAAGAACCACAACAGCTTTCAATTGTTCAAATTGTTGGCTTTGAGGATTCTTTATGGGGTAGCTTGGAAGTTTTCCTTTTTCTCTTTTACTTATAGTTATGGCTAGTTGCCTAAGTTGGGTTTCTAACTTGGCTATAGATTGTGAGTGGGAATCTACAATTTACATTTTAGACTTAATGCCTGGGACCCTAGTATTCACATTTTGGATAACAAAAGCAAGGATAACAAAAGCAAGGATACTAAGGGCAGATACTAAGGGCAGAGACTACCTTATCTAGTATTCACATTTTGGATAACAAAAGCATGGATGGGCATACCTTTAGTTCTGAAAACTAGGAGGTGTAGGTCTACTCGACTGGGCTTGTGGGTTCTCTAGAAAAGTTAGGATGATTCTTTCCATCATGATTAGAAGTTTTGAGTAAGGATTGTTGGTTGGAGGAAATCCTTGCGAAGCATGCACTTGTTCATTTACAGCATCAGATGGACCAATAGAAGGAAACTCAAAATAAGCATGCATGGGACTAGCACAAATTGAACACACATGTTGCATAGAAGAGGAATAAGCCATTTTGTTCATACATAAAAATTGATCAAATTTCTTAGACAAAGTATCAACTTTACTAGAAAGATAAATCGAACATAAAACCTTATAAATCGCCCCTTTACTTCCTAATTGTCTAGGTAGGTGAGAACATGAGGAAGTGGCATGCAAATGTGAATTCTCACTCAAATGTTCAAATAATTTCTAGGCTTCTTCAGGAGTCTTACACAAAAAATTACCACCACACGATGCATCTACCATATGCCATTGTGCTAATCTAAACCAGAGCAGAAACTCGAAACGAGTTGCCACTGAGGGACCTCATCGTGAGGGCAACTCCGTAATAGCACTTTAAATCTTTCCCAACTTTTATGCAATTGTTCATTTTTATTTTGTGAGAAAGTGGTTACGACATGTCCTCAAGCCATCAGTTTACCAATAGAGAAAAACCTTTTCAAGAATTCCTTTTGCATTTGATCCCAAGTATTGATATTTGTCTTAGTGTCTAACCAAGCCTTAGCTTTATCTTTCAAAGAGAAAGGGAAAAGCCATAATCGAAAGCATCGTTAGAAACATTATTTAAGAAGACAGTGGAACATATCTCCAAAAATGTGTCAACGTGCTTAAAAGGGTTTTCAAACTTTAGCCCATAGAAGGACTTGAGCATTTAGATTAGGGAATATTTAATCTCAAATGGCCCCGTAACAGCGTGCATACGGGTATTCGTAGGTGAATCATAAGTAGCAGGAGTAAAATAATCCTTAAGTTGCTTAAGTGGTGGGGTTTGTTCTTCAGCCATCTTTTTCTAAGTGTCATATTTTTTTGTTCTTATCTTACTAAGGGTGCATTCAATTTTAGGATCGTATTCCTCAATGTTCAAAAACAAAGAGTGTCTACTAAACATATAAAACCACAAGTAATCAAGAAAATAGTATAAAACACCACCACAAAAACGCCAAATGAAATAAGAAGGAAAAATAAATAAATAAAGAAAAGCAAATAAAGAAAGATCTAAAGAAAGGGAAGGAAATGAAAAATAAAATAAAAGAAAAGATAATAAATGAAATAAAAGGCAGGGAAATTGTTAGATTAAATAAAATAAATAAAATAACAGAAATAAAATAATTAGATTAGATTACGGATAGGGGTTGAGGGTGAAAAAAGAATGGGAACAAAATTGTTATATTAGAGGGGAATTGGGAAAAAGGCAAAAATAAAAATAAATAAATAACAAGAATAAAAGGAAGAGGAAATTCAAAAATTGTTATTCGTTCCCTAGCAACAGCGCCAAAAACTTGATGTGCATTTTCGTAGTTTTGAAAACCCGACTTACTAGCAAGTTCACAAGGTAATTGTAGCAAAGCAAGTATTCCGGGTCGTGTCGGACGGAGAGCAATAGCAATTTTGAATTGAAGAATAGGATCAGATGAGGAGCGTAACAATAATAACAAAAAGAAACGAATGGGAATAAGAGAGAAATAAACGCTAATCAATAAGTAAAGAGAGATTGATTTAGAGAAACACTAGGACTTCGATTTCACCAAGCACTTTAATATCGAATTAGTAAATTCAATTGGGGATTCATTAGTTTCATCACAAATTCTCAAGCTACAAGCTTGAGGATAATAAGTTAGAATAGTGAATCATAGCCAGAAAATATAAACTCAACTAATGATTAGCATGAATTATTCGAATTAGACATAGCTCATCCAATTCCTAGTATTGTTTAAAGAATTAACAACCACAATTTTAAGAACAAATGCATAATTATTATATTAGCTAACAAGGTCCAATATAAATAAATGAGTTAGCAAATTAATTAACTATAAAACAACATGTATAAACAATTGAAATAACTTGCTTAATAAATTAAAAGAGATTAAATGAACTCCAAATTATGCAATAAGAAGAGACAATAATATTAACCCCAAATGGAATTATTCAAATCAATAAAGTGAGTCAAGGATCCATCTCAATCCTAGATAAACAAGTTAGCCGATCATAGGTAGAGAAAAATACCATTGAAATTAGATCAGTCATATTTCAATTGATGATAGATTTTAATCTCTATAACACAACTTTGATGTTTTTGTCACAATAATTATTAGCACAATGGAAGGTCAAACTATCTAATTAGGCTCACAAATAAGATGAAAGAAAAGAGAAAAATAGCAAATTTGCTTATTTTTCTATAATTCTCTCAACTCAAATAATTTTGCCTAGCACAATCTCTCTCTAATTAATGAAGAATGGGAGGAATAGGAGAAAGGACTGATGAAAATTGATGCCCATTGTTGCTGTCCCTTCCTCTCTATTTATAGTAAACTTGGCCCCCATTCTTTTTATGGTGATTATCCACTTGTCACCATAATACTTGCCAAATAATCTGCACAGCTGACCTCTTCTATTGGCAAAGCTGTTATCCTGTCATTAACCCCTTGATTAGGAAAACGAAAATCACTCACCGCCACATCGAAAGTGAAGGAAAAGGCTTGGAGCGCAGGTTTGTTTTGTGGCTAGGCTGATGCTGGTGTACTGGTTACTGGCAGAAGAGACAGGCCCAAGAGAAAGGGAGAGAAGGAAGATGGGGCAGGAGAGAAATCAGGAGATGGCTAGGCATTTGGCTGTTGTGCATTAAAGACAGGCCTAAACGGCTGGGGAAGAGAAAGAGATGAGGGAACAGGCTGGCAGGCTTCATAGAATAGGCCCACACGAGTAAAGAGAGAAGAAACGGAGAGTAAGGGTTGTTTTACTGCACTAGGCCACAACTGGGAGACATATCAGACAGGCCTAGTCTGGGCTGAGAGAGAGAGGAAGAGGTAAGACACTTAGCCACTTGGGTAGCAATGATCCTGACGAAGTGCTGACATTGGTGAGCCAAAGAGTTTGAACAACCCAATCTGTTTAGGCTTTACAAATTCATGTCTATAATTTCAAATAATTCCAACTTCATTTGAGCGAGCTTTCACTTGAATATATGTTCTGCTCCTAACCTTCAAAAACATAAAATATGCATTATTTTTATTTAAGAATATATCCTAGAGACAACAAAAATTAGTGAAATGGGAATAAAATTAGACATAAAGATATAAGTTATCAATCTTGAAATTACAAACTTCTATGCTAGTGATGAGTTGTCCAAATGAAAAGCTAGATCGTATTTGATTGGTGTCACCATCCACTATCTCATATGGGGAAATTTGGGGATGATATTCGAAGGAGAATTTGTTGGAGGTATCCAATAATCAACTTTCCAAAATGTCTTAATCCCATAATCATGCATTTAATGACCTAGTTAAATTCTTAATCAAAATCATGCATATTCTGACGTGCACCAACCCTAACTTGGTTTAAGCTTTATAACTCGCTCAATACGTGGAATTCAAGGGGATCTATAGCATTTTGGAAAATGGAAATCTGGGGATATACAACTATAGTTAAAACGCCAAATTTGGAGCTTATTTGACCATCTAAGAAGTAACTTATAGTTAACCTACAAAACTGAAAATTCTGGATAACATCTACTAAAAGTTTTATTTGACATAGTTCACCATTAACAAGTAAATTATGAATCTAATCAACTTAGAAAGATGATTTGGGTCCTTTTGGGTAGATCAAAATGAGAAGTGTATAGGAAAAGATTCCAAAAAAAAAAAAAATAAATGGTGAAATAGGAAGAGCTAAAGCAAGAATCTAACATAAAGTTTGAGGATTTTGATGCTTATCCAAATGAAGGAACATTTTGCTCTAACACCAAATTGATACATATAGGGGCTCTTTAATCACGAGAGTGTTCAAGCTTCAACAACCATCAATCAACAAGATGTTGAACCAAACTAGGCCTTGAATAACCAAAGAAAAAATAAGATTTTTTTTTTTTTGGGATTTTTGATTATGGGAGAAAAACAAATAAAATAGATATGACTAAGATAAAGTCTTAAGCCATCACTTAGACTAACAATCCATCAATTAATTCTTAAAGCAAAGAGCCAAGAATTAGTCTAAAGGATTGACTCAACCACCATAAAAAATACACAAGTAATTGAAATAAAGAAATACATTTTCTTTGTGGAAGAGAAAAGTGTTCTAGCTTTCATGTTTATTCTCAAATCAATTCTATCTCTAACTGGATATAAGGAGGCTAATTTGTAACCACAAAAATTATTGTCCACTTCCCCAAGATACAAAAATAAGCCAATAGAAATGAAGCATTTATAGGGTTAGTATGAGCCAAAGGATGTAAGCATTCACTCCAATCAATAACATTTAGACAATAATTTAAATATAATGAAATTAGAAACTTATAGGCTGGTGATGAGTTGTCGAAATGCAAAGCTAAAATTTTGTTACACTTGTGCTTGATTATTGGCATCATCCATTATAGCTTTTTGGAAAATAGAAATTTGGGAATGTCAAACCATAACAAAAACACTAATTTTAGAACTTATTTGATCATCCAAAAAGCAGCTAAATGTAATTTACAAAACTAAAAATTCTAGACAGCTTCCATTAAAAGCTTTATTTGATATAATCCACAACTAACAAGTAAATTATGAACCTAATCAACTTAGAAAGATGATTTGGTCTCTTTTGGGTTGATCAAAAGAACAAGTGTAGAGGAAAAGATTCAAAACAAATATGGTGAAATGGGAAGAACTAATGCAACAATATAACATAAAGTTTGAGGATTTAATGCTTGCTCAGATGAAGGAACCTTTTGCTCTTACACCAATTTGATGTGCATGGGGGCCCTTTAATCACAAAAGTCATTAAACTTCAACAACCACCAATCAACAAGACCTTAAATAGGGCTAGGCCTTGAATAAAGAAAAAATTAAGAATTTTTTTGTTAGATTTTTTGAATATGAGAGAAAGGTAAATAAAAGGGATATAGCTAAGATAAAGGCTCAAGCTACCACTTAGCCTTAAAATCCACTAACTATTTCTCTGAAGCAAAGTACCATGAATTAATATAAAGGATTGACTCAATCACCATCCAAATACACGCGCACTTGAAACAAAGAGAGAGATTTTCTTTATGGAAGAGAAAACATTCTAATTTTCATTTATTAATTCTCAAATCAAGTCTATCCCTAGTTGGATACGAGGGGACTAATTTATAGCCACAAAAATTAGTGCCTCTTTTCCCAAATTACAAAAATAAGCCAATAGAAATGAAATACTTATGGGATTAGTGTGGTGCATCCACAATAGGTTCAATCCCACCCTACTCCTATTTGCTCCACATAATAAAATGTAACAATTAAAAAATCAAACTATAGTTGGTACTTAAAAAGGTACCTAAGTCCACAATAAGAATAGCTTTTAGGATTGTGTATAGACCCAACTGTAATCATAACACTTAGAAATTTAATACATTGTTTTTTTTCCTTTCATGCTATGAAATATAATTCTTAAATGTTTTTATAATGAAAAGAATGGATTTTCATGGATCAATTAATTTAAAATTTTTTCAAAAACCAATTATCATAGTATTTTTAATTATTAAAATTTAATTTGCTTAAATGATATATTAAAGGCATTGTTTCAAAATATAAATAATTAGAAATTGAATTGTGTGTTGAAATAATTGGTATAATAATTTTACATTAGTTATCACATAAAAAGTAAGTATAAATATGAAAAGCACACCTATTCATGAAGTGAAACAAGAAATGTAGGTTGAGGGGCATGCGTCATGTTATTATTCGCTGAAGCAAAAAACTTATTGAATGTTCCAAGTTGTGATGCGCATGTGTGTCCTCCAAAGCGACATCATTTCATCTGATTGGAAACTCATGCGCATAACAAATTAGTTGAGCATTATATAATTGATAATAAATTAGGTCCTGCTTTTGTGAATAGGGATGCCCACATTTGCACACAAATATTGGGTTTTTACTCCGAGACTTGAGGCCACATGATAAGCAAGTAGTATTTAGGCTTTTCCACTTTTGAGTGGGGTTGGATTTAGGCATCCATCATGGATGCTTTAATAGGATTCAAGCACCCACTCAAGCCAATAACATTTAGACAACAATTTCGGTATATTGAGCATAGAAGCTTCTATACTAGTGATGAGTTGTCCAAATACAAGGTTGAAATTTTGCTACCTTTGTATTTGATTGGAAGTGTTGATTTAGAGAGTACACAACCACAAGAGGGGGGGTGAATTGTGGTGTCCGATTTTCGCAAGTTGTTGGCAAACAGTCTTAGGCCCTGTTCACCGAGGTTGTTCCTGAGATAAGCAGAAGCGAAAATCCAACAAAATTGAATGCGGAAATAATGGACACAGGATTTTTACGTGGAAAACACCTCTAGCCCAACTGAGGTGAAAAAACCACGACCTACCTCGTGTAGGATTTAAACACTTCACTAAACGGGCTAATCACGTTACAATAGTAACACACCTTGTTACAAATTGCAACCCACGTAACCGTCTTCCCTAAGACAGGTTACCCCACGTCCAAAATCCCCTTGATTTGGACACACACTCAACTCACTTTTGTGAAAGAAGAGTATAAAGAAAAACACCCTATTACAATGCTTCTCAACTAAGCTAATATAGGGTACAATGAAGTCCTAGTATGCCAACTTTGAAAGCTCAAATAACTCACTCACTAGACACGGTTTTCTTTTCAAACTTTTAAGCTTATGAACACTAAATTTTTCTCTTTGAAAACCGATGCTTCTATCGTTCTAAGAAGCGACTTTATATAGTGGTTGGAAAAACAGTTCCTCAAATTTTTGGAAACTAAAATCCCTAAAGAATATAGAATTCTTTAGCCACAAGGGATGAGGAAACATAAGCTAGAAACACTTCCTAAACCGTGTGCATAAGGCGGTGATTCACAGCAACTAGCCCATGTTTTTCTCAACAACCTTATCCACTTGCCAAAAATTGGTTATTCTTTTTATTCAAAAAGATTTTGCAAATCCCCTTAGATTTTAATAACCGTTTTTTAGGGTAAGGGGTAAGATACTCCATAGAAAAATCTTTCTTGCAAATCTTGGAGAAGCTGCTCAAAATCCAAAAGATAAAAACGTGAAAAATTATTTTTCGCAGCTTATTCTGGAAACACCCTGAGCGTCCTGTTTCCAGAATTGTTTCGAAGGGTGATCCGAAATATTTTCCAAAAAAGCAAAACCGTTTCAAGTAAGTGGTAAGTTAAGACTTTCTGATTGGCATATTAACAAGAGTCTAAAAATATAAAACCAACTCAAATCAAGACATCTTGTTGTAGCCACTAGTCATCTTGTAGAAAGACGAATTTGCTGCAAGCACTTTATAGGACCTGTTTCTCACGGTTGCACTTATGTCCTGTGCTTCAAACACTTCACAGGACACGTTTCAAAACACCTCACAATACCTGTTCCTCACGGATGTTCTTACATCACTGACTTGAGTACCTGTTCTCGATAAACCATTAGTCAAGCAGTTTTAATACATTGAGAATAGCAGTAAGGTCCTATTCTGTTTGGAGCAACAACAACACTTGGATTTGTTATAATCAAAACCTTATACATTCTAACAAATTCCCCCTTTTTGATGATGACAAACCAAGTGACTATATTGACTTTCAAGGACAATTGAAGTGATTAGTGCCAATTATTTATAGGACCGACAATTCACATGAAGCAGTTAGTATCGAAAAAGTATAAGAAATTTAACTCGTCGATGGCAAAACTAAAATAATATTGGTCAACTTATCTTCCCCCTTTTGGCATCATTAAAAAGTAGGGGCGAACAGTCAAACATATGGTGTTTGCTATCACCACCACTTGGGTAAGGGAGGAAAGTCAACAGGCGATACACTCAAGTATGTTGGTACGGTAATGAGATTGGCCATCCTAGTCACACACAAGCAATTCGCAACAAAAGCAAGCAAGGCAAAACCAATCAAAAATAAGATAACCTGTCATTCATCAAAAGAGTGCGACAGAAAAGTACAAACGGAGAGGGAAGGAGAACCAAGAGAAGTTAGAGACAGCCTATGAGAACAACAGATGGGAACGGCTTATGCGGGTGATTAGGGAGCAGGAGGGGCAAATTTGGCAGAGAGGGAAGAAAGAAGGGCGAGGAGATCTTCATGGCGTTTAGCGTTTAGAGCTTTTTCCTCGTCCAGGGCAGCCTTTACAGCAGTAAGCTCAGCACTGAGTTGAGAGTTTTCTTCCAAAGCAGTCTCAAGCTTGACTGAGGAACTGCCAGGAACAGGAGGACGGGGTGTTCTGGTCCCCTGTTCTGAGGCAGACCCCTCAACCAAAGTGTATCCACACCCCATAAGGGTGTTACTCCCAGTATCATCAATGAACTAAGCACCCACCTTCTTCTGCAGAGTCACCCCAAAGTGCTCAAACACACTAGTCAGGAAGAAGCCGTATCCCAGGTCATGTTCCCTGGAGGTATTTGCAATTGTTGCTATGTGGCGAATCATGATGGCAGGAAGGTTGATTTGCTTTTCCTTGTCCATTAGATCCATCAAACATTGATCCATGGCATCAGCAAGATTGCTACCCTAGTGCCTGGGGATGACATTCTTGATGATAAACCAGAATATCAATTGATGGAGCGATGTCATGTCCCCTTTCTTCACGGACTTGGGTGTTTGGAAGCTTGATTGCTGGCTAAATTTTTGGGCGTGCTCCAGCAGCCTGGCTGTCCCTAGAATAGTCTTGTCTTCTCTCATATATATATATATATATATATATATATCAAAGCCCGAGGAGGGAATCCCCAGAATTTCCCCTAATATCTTCGCATCAAAGCAAAGCCGTTGCCCATTAGCAATACTTGTCACCACTCCTGTGGTGACAGTGCAGTTGGCATAGAACTCTGCTAACTCATGTACAGAACACCCCAACTAGGTGTTTGTAAACAGCTCATACCACCCCTGTGCACGCAGCTTGTGCAGAAACACCCCCAGACCCTGTTCCTCAAAATATTTTACCTTGATAATTTTGCCCCTGACTACCCGTCTCTGAAGCAGTTGGGTCAATTTGGCTGAGATTGCGGACGGGGTAGACTTCTTGGCTCTTTTAGGTTGAGGCTCAGTAGGAGGGTCTTGGGTGGAGGCGTGTTTGAGAGAGGCTTTTCTCTTGGGAGTTTTGAGGGGTGATGGTTTGGAGAGTAAAGTGGAGGTCGATGTTGGTGTAGGCAGAGGCTTATCTTCTGAGGACTCTGAGAACACGGGAGTGCCCTGTTTGAAGGTGGTGTTCTCAGTGTCGCCATCTGATGAAGGCTCAGAGGAGGAATCAATTTCCTCAACAACAGGGGATGACTGTTTGGCAGGACGAGGTGTGGAGTGGAAGGCAATTCGGGCTGATTTTTGAGTCGGCCTGGTTATGGGTTAGGCCGAAGAGGAGATTTGTGGTTTTGGTTTGACAGGGGTTTCACTTTTTGAGGGTTCTTCAGTCTGGCTGCTTTTAGACCTTGATGGTGGTCGTGTTCTTGGCATTCTAGTACGCCTAGCCACAATTTTGTATCGTTTACGTTTCTCACCGGTTGGTGGTACCGGTGTGGCTTGTTCAGGCTTCACAGGAGACTCCTCCATTTGACCACTACTTCCCCCTTCTTCTTTTGACAAATCCTCCCCTAGGTCATCCCTAAAAACCTCAGGCCCTGTTTCTGGCCCTATTTCCTGCTCTGGAAACAGCCCAAGCGAACGGATGTCATCTAGTCCATGATCGAACAGAAAGATTTCATCTAAAGGCCCAATTTCTCTTTCAGATGCCCCAACAGGTCCTTGGGGTTTACATGCCCTCGTTTCTCCAAACAAAATCAATTCTCACCCAAATTTGTAAGGGATGTCTTCCAATTTCAGATTCACTGTTCTAAGGTCGATGCTTTTCAAAAACCCAAAAGGTTTATGGACAATGGGTCGAGAAGGTTCAGTAGTTTTACCTTCCATGAGGGCCGTCAGAAATTGTGCAGGCGCAAACAGGGCTGTGGCTGTTTGCAAAGCTGTGCCCTGTGTCTGGTTGCCCTGAGTCAAGGTCGAGGAGCTCTCGGAGCTAATGGGAGACGCCATTTTTCAGACGAAGGAGAGAGATTAGGGTTTCTTGAACAGAGTTTCAGAGCAAGAGAGTTTCGGTGGAGGTGAGAGATTGAGCAAGAGAGCTTTAAAGAGAGAGAGAGACATGCGAAATCTTTAAAAGATTTTGCCTGTTTTGCAACGGACTTTTGCATTTATTTATGCCGCGCACACTTCAGGAAGAGATTAGCAATTTTCAATTTGTTGCACATATTTGACAAACAAGAAGCGTGCCTGTTCCTGGTCTTGTTCTTGAGGTTACTTGCTCGGTAACATAGGACAATAAGGGCAATCTCATTAGACCGCAACGAGTGTCAGCAAGTTGCAAACCTCACATATGCTAAACATAGCATAGAAGTTGATTGCAAACAAAAATTTAACATGTTGTGCCCGTAACTTTTAAATTTTGCAAACAGGGAGAGAGAACAGGTTGGTCAGGTTGTTCTAATTAAGCCTAGTTCGAGTCTATTCCTTTCAAATTGTTCTCTACCCAATGCTTTTGTGAATATATCAGCAATTTGATTTTCAGTGGCACAAAAATTCATTGAGATCACTCCTTTTTTAACATTGTCTCTTAGAAAACGATGACAAATGTCAATATGTTTTGTTATTTTGTGTTGACATGGATTTTTGGCAATGTCAATTGCACTTGTATTGTCACAATAAATAGGAATGCATCCTATGTCAACACAAAAGTCCTTGAGTTGTTGTCTTATCCATAATAACTGAGCACAACAAGATGCAGCTGCCACATACTCAGCTTCTGCTGTGGACAAGGCAACAGAGAGTTGTTTCTTGGTTGCCCAAGATACCAAACAAGGTCCAAGAAAGTGAGCCATACCTGAGGTGCTTTTTCTATCAATCAAGAACCCTGCATAATCAGCATCAGCATACCCAACAAGATCAAAGTTGCAACCTCTAGGATACCATAAAGCTAGATCAGGTGTGTGTTTTAAGTATCTTAAAATCCTTTTTACAGCCTTAAGATGAGTTTCTTTAGGGTTAGACTGAAAACGTGCACATAGACCAACACTGAAAACAATGTCAGGTCTACTAGCCGTCAGGTATAGGAGTGACCCTATCATGCCCCTATAGGATTTCTCCTCAACTGAGGGACTACCATCATCCATTACCAACCTGGTTGAGGGAGAGATGGGAGTATTAATGGGCTTGGCCGACTCCATCTTAAAACGCTTAAGTAACTCTTTAATATACTTTTGTTGATGGATCATGGTGCCGTTTGAAGTTTGCTTGATTTGCAAGCCTAGAAAGAAATTAAGCTCACCCATCATGCTCATTTCAAACTCACTCCTCATCATTTTTGAAAATTCATTGCACAAATCATAATGAGTTGCACCAAATATGATGTCATCGACATATACTTGGACAATCAACAAATGTTTCCCCTTAGATTTTAGAAACAAGGTATTGTCTACCTTGCCTCTTGTAAAGTCATTTTCCAATAAAAAACTTGACAACCGCTCATACCAAGCTCTAGGGGCTTGTTTCAAACCATAAAGTGCTTTGTCAAGTTTGAAAACATGGTTAGGAAATTCATCACTTTCAAAACCGGAGGGTTGTTTGACATACACTTATTCTTTGAGGTACCCATTTAAAAATGCACTTTTAATATCCATTTGATACAACTTGATCTCCATATCGGCTGCAAATGCTATCAAGATTCGAATAGCCTCCATCCTTGCTACAGGTGCAAAGGTTTCTTCATAATCAATTCCCTCTTCTTGGTTGTAGCCTTGAACCACCAGCCGGGCCTTGTTTCTAGTGACTGTTCCGCACTCATCCAGCTTGTTACGGAACACCCACTTGGTTCCAATGATTGTTCTATCCTCTGGCCGTGGCACAAGGTGCCATACCTTGTTCCTTTCGAACTGATGGAGTTCTTCTTGCATGGCTGTGACCCAATCTGAATATGCAGGGGGTTCATTAATATTCTTAGGCTCAATTTTTGAGAGAAAAGCATAGAAAGCACAGAAATTTTTGAGTCTAAATCTAGTTTGAACTCCTGCATTAATATCAGGCAAAATTTGATTAAGAGGATGTGAACTTTGGTATTTCCATGATCGTGGTGAAAGTGGGTTCATAGACTCGCCCTCCGTCCTAGCTGGAATACTCGGTGAAATAGGTTCAGAGCCTATTCTCGAACCTATTTGGGAGCTTGTTTCTGGATTTACCCCTGAAGGATTCGGCTGGTGTGGTCCCAAACAGGGTTCCACCCTGTTTCCCTCTATTTGGTTCACACCTTGCTTACTTTTCTGAAGAACAGCCTCAGGCCTTGCTCCCTCCGATTGATCCTAACCTTGTTCACCTTGAAGCAGCACGTCTTTTCTAACAAGACCTAGTTCGAAGTCTTTTTCCTGTGCATCATTCTCGCTTAGAGAGTTAGTTTCATCAAAAAGCACATGCACACTTTCCTCAACACACAAGGTTCTCTTATTAAACACTTTGTATGCCTTACTATGCAAGGAGCAGCCAAGGAATATTGCTTCATCACTCCTTGGATCAAATTTCCCTAAGGCATCCTTTCCATTATTATGCACAAAACATTTACAACCAAAAACTCTCAAATTCATAATATTAGGTTTTCTTCCCTTGAAAAGTTCATAAGGAGTTTTGTTAAGAATAGGTCTAATCATGCATCTATTTATAATGTAACATGATGTATTCAAAGCTTCAGCCCAAAAGTTTCTAGGAAGACTACTAGCAACAAGCATTGTTCTAGTCATGTCCTCTAGAGTGCGATTTTTGCGTTCTACTACCCCGTTCTGTTGGGGTGTTCTTGGAGCTGAAAAATTATGATCAACACCATGCTCATTACAATAATCAATGAAGCTCGAATTTTTAAATTCTGTACCATGGTCAGACCTTAGGCATACCAAAGAGTGTCCTACCCTGTTTTCAGTCTTTTTAATGAAAGCAAGAAATCTTTTAAAAGTTTCATCTTTAGAAGCTAAAAACAGGGTCCAAGTGAAACGAGAGTAGTCATCTACTATCACAAGCACATACCTTTTACCTCCTCTGCTCATGATCCTCATTGGACCACATATATTCATATGTATCAATTCAAGAGGTCGAGTAATGCTTACACACCTTTTATATTTAAATGAATTTCTGACTTGTTTGCCTTTGGCACATGCATCACATACCTTGTCATCATTGAAATTGATGGAAGGTAAGCCTACCACTAAGTCTTTGGTTACAAGTTTGTTCAAAAGCGAGTGGCTTGCATGACCTAGCCTTTTGTGCCAAAGCATAACATCATCATTTAGGGCACTCAAACAAGTCAAATTATTTTGGGGAAGAGTAAAAATACACACTTTATAAATATTTTTGTGTCGCTTTCCCCTCAACACAACATCTCCTGTGTTCATATTTACAACCAAGCAACGTGTTGGAGAGAACACTACTAGGTTGTCTTTGTCACACAGTTGGGACACACTTAGCAAGTTGTGTTTTAATCCATCCACAAAATAAATATTGTCAATTGAATGGGAGAGTGACTCACCTATCTTACCTATACCGGCAATTGTCCCGAATTTGCCATTTTTAAATGCCACACTCCCTCCTTCTGAAGCTGTAAGTGAGAGAAAATTGGATTTTTCACCAGTCATATGCCTCGAACACCCACTGTCAACATACCACAGCTGCCTGTTCCCTAGGGTGTTCCCTGCGCTGTTCGCTGGGCTGTTTGCTGGGTTGTTCTCTCTCATTTCAGCCTTGTTCTTGAGTTGAGTCAGACTATCTGTTGATCCATCATCTGAATCAGTGTCACTTCTTGCCATGAGTGCTACATCAGCTTCCCCATCTTCAGACCCTTCCTCATCCTCGCTTGAGTCTCCCCAGGCCGCAAGCATAGCTTTTGAGAACCTTTTCGCTGAGCTGCTTACACCTTGTTTCCTCCCCTGTTTTCTAGGGTGTTCAGATTCTTGTTCTTCCTTGTGCAGTGGGCAGTTTCTCACAATGTGGTGCAGTTTACCACACTTGAAACACCCGAAGAACTGTTCCCGAGAGGTGTTCCTGGCCTTGCTGAAGTCCTTCCTTTTGCTATTTTCTTTGACTTTCTTGAAGAACTTCTTGAACTTTTTAGTGATCATGGCAATCTCCTCCTCATCAGAATCAGAATCATCTTCTAAGGCCTTTAGTGCAAGACCTCGATCTCTCTTTGTCGCATCTTTCTGTTGAGAATTTTCCTAAGTTCATACGTTTGGAGGTTGCCAATCAGCTCATCTAGGGTGATCTTGTTCATGTCCTTAGCTTCTTGGATGGCCATGACTTTCGCTTCCCAAGAATGAGGTAAAATTCTTAGGATTTTCCTCACCAATTCTTCGGTGGTGAAGGATTTTCCCAGGGATTTCAACTCATTCGTTATGTGAGTGAAGCGAGTGTACATGTCCATCACACTTTCACAATCACCCATCTCAAACAGCTCATATTTTCTCATAAGCAATTCAATCCGGGATTGCTTTACCTGATTGGTCCCTTCGTGAGCTATTTGCAAAGCATCCCAAAACTCCTTGGCCGAGTCACATTCAGATATGCGAGTATATTCATCAGGACCTAGGCCGAAATACAGAAGTTTCTTGGCTTTGGCATTCTTCTCCATCATTTTGTAATCTTCAGTATTGAATTCTTTAGGCTCCTTGGGGATTGACTTTCCATCTTCAGTTATTTTCTTTGGGATGAGTGGTCCATTCTTGATGAGCATCCACAACTCATAGTCCTCGGCTTGGATGTAGTTTTCCATCCTATTCTTCCACCAACCATAGTGTTGGCCATTGAAGTATGGTGGTCGAGTTATGGATTGACCTTCAAGCATGCCTTGTGGGGTACTCATCTTCAAGGATCTCTCAAGGTGTTAGCCTTTTAAAGGAGAACCTGCTCTGATACCACTTGTTGATTTAGAGAGTACACAACCACAAGAGGGGGGTGAATTGTGGTGTCCGATTTTCGCAAGTTGCTGGCAAACAGTCTTAGACCCTATTCGCACAGGTTGTTCCTGAGATAAGCAGAAGCGAAAATCCAACAAAATTGAATGCGGAAATAATGGACACAGGATTTTTACGTGGAAAACACCTCTAGTCCAACTGAGGTGAAAAACCACGACCTACCTCGTGTAGGATTTAAACACTTCACTAAACGGGCTAATCACATTACAATAGTAACACACCTTGTTACAAATTGCAACCCACGTAACCGTGTTCCCTAAGACAGGTTACCCCACGTCCAAAATCCCCTTGATTTGGACACACACTCAACTCAATTTTGTGAAAGAAGAGTATAAAGAAAAACACCCTATTACAATGCTTCTCAACTAAGCTAATATAGGGTACAATGAAGTCCTGGTATGGCAACTTTGAAAGCTCAAATAACTCACTTACTAGACACAGTTTTCCTTTCAAACTTTTAAGCTCATGAACACTAAATTTTTCTCTTTGAAAACCGATGCTTCTAAAGAAGCGACTTTATATAGTGCTTGGAAAAACAATTCCTCAAATTTTTGGAAACTAAAATCCCTAAAGAATATAGAATTCTTTAGCCACAAGGGATGAGGAAACATGAGCTGGAAACACTTCCTAAACCGTGTGCATAAGGCGGTGATTCACAGCAACTAGCCCATGTTTTTCTCAACAACCTTATCCACTTGCCAAAAATTGGTTATTCTTTTTATTCAAAAAGATTTTGCAAATCTCCTTAGATTTTAATAACCGTTTTTAGGGTAAGGGGTAAGATACTCCATAGAAAAATCTTTCTTGCAAATCTTGGAGAAGCTGCTCAAAATCCAAAAGATAAAAACGTGGAAAATTATTTTTCGCAGCTTATTCTGGAAACACCCTGAGCGTCCTGCTTCCAGAGTTGTTCCGAAGGGTGATCCGAAATATTTTCCAAAAAAGCAAAACCGTTTCAAGTAAGTGGTAAGTTAAGACTTTCTGATTGGCATATTAACAAGAGTCTAAAAATATAAAATCAAATCCAATCAAGACATCTTGTTGTAGCCACTAGTCATCTTGTAGAAAGACGAATTTGCTACAAACACTTCACAGGACCTGTTTCTCACGGCTGCACTTATATCTTGTGCTTCAAACACTTCACAGGACATGTTTCAAAACAACTCACAGTACCTGTTCCTCACGGATGTTCTTACATCGCTGACTTGAGTACCTGTTCTCGATAAACCATTAGTCAAGCACTTTTAATACATTGAGAACAGTAGTAAGGTCCTGTTCTGTTTGGAGCAACAACAACACTTGGATTTGTTATCATCAAAACCTTATACATTCTAACAGGAAGCATTATCCACTATCACATGCAGAGGAATTTGAAGAAGATATTCAAAGGAGAATTTTCTGGAGGTGTCTAATAAATAACTTTCCAAAAAATCTTAAACCCTTAATCATCTATTTAATAACCCAATTAAGCTCTTAATCAAAATCATGAATATCCAGACCTACACTAACTCTTACTCGATTTAAGCTCTATAACTCACTCAATACTTGGAGTTTGAAGAAGATATGCAGCTTTTTGGAAAATACGCATATGGGGATATCCTACCATAGCTAAAAAACTAGTTTTGGAGCTAAGTTAACTATCCAAAAAGTAGCTCAAAGTTGACTTATAAAATTGAAAAATCTAGACACCTTCTACTTAAAACTTTATGTAATATAATCCACCATCAACGAGTGAATTCTCGACCTAATCAACTTAAGTAGATGATTTGGGTTCTTGCTCCACATCATTTAGACTAATTCATCATATTTGGTCTCCTTTTCTTTCATATGTGGGACTCGTTTTTGTTACATCTCTAGAACTTGTCCAGATTCTTGTTCAAAGCTGCCTTCGCATGTGTACATTTGATGAAATGATAGAGGAATTCTTTCTTTGATCACTTTTGTCTCATGTTTTTTCATATGCGTGACTCTTCTTTGTTGCATTTCTAGAACTTGGCTAGATTCTTGTTTGAAACTACATTCCCATGTGTATATTTGACGAAATGATAGAAGAATTCTTTCTTTGATCACTTTAGCCATGTAACCAAATAACCTATCATGAGTTGTATGTTTATCCCCTTTGCTATCCCTGAGCTTTAGTATGTTGGTTTGTTGAGGAGTTGATGACATTGAGCATTTGAAATTGTTACCCTCTTGTTTGGGTTGACTATAGGTGAATTAGGTTGTGAGTTGATGCTTAATGGTGCTATGCCTTTCAATAGATAAATTCTCATTTAGTTTTTTTAAAAAAAAAAGAGAAGAAAAAAAGTGTTTGAAAAAAAGTAGATAATAATTTAAAAAAATGTAAGTGATTGACGTTAAATATGTACGCAGTTTGTGTTCCTTCTTTGTCAACTCATTTCCTACTTTATTCGTATGGTATGTTCATTATATTGATGGGGTTTAGAGCATTGGTGTATTTCATGGTTTCTTAGTGCCTTATTTGGTTTCTCCCTAGTCACTTCGCTGAATAGCTCTACATTGCCCAAATACATTTATCAATTTCTTTCTCTTTACCTTTGAGCCGACATTACAAACCAAGCAAAGTCCTCTTGATTATCATATGCACATTGTATTTTAGTGGTGGAGAATTTGAGAGTCTTGGCAAGCCTATGGTAATTTCTATCTTTGGATAGAGTCTTGAGTGAGCCTATATTTTATTTGAAACATATGAGTGGGAGTGATCCACATTTTCTAAAAGTGAAGTTCTACTAGTCTATTTGGCTCTCTCAATTTTATGTCCTTGCATGATGTACTTTATGGTTTTTTAGGGGGTGATCAAGTTTGATATAAAGCTTATGGTCTCATACTTCTTCAAAAACATTTACCTTCTCCTGATTTTGAAATGTCTTATGTGTTATTTGGGGTTGTCATTTATTGATCTTCTTGCTTGTAATGTGTTATGAGTTGTCTAACTTAAGAAGGTAGTTGTGCTTTTGAATCCTAGATGCATCTCCCGTTTTGAATTTTATCAGTGTTTGCTTATGGACAAGCCAATGCCTAAGCATGGGTAAGTAATGAATGTCATATTTTCATGAATTATTTGAGAGCTTGAGAGTCATCTTTGGGGGATTATTATGCTTAAGTGTATGATTTACACTTTTATTTCTACTATTACACTTGAGTTTTGCTTGCTTGAGAGTGTTTGTAGTTTTTGGCCTTGTGAGCCTAAAGCATGTGAGTAGAATGATGATTTTAAGGCTTCGTTGATCAAAGGTAGCAAAAGAGGCCCAAAAACACCTAACACGGACATATAATGGTTATTAGCATGGTCAAAAAGGTTCCCAGAAAAAGCAGGAGCCACAAGAGAGAACGACCAAGATAGATATCACCATGGCCTGACTATGGTGGTGCTAATGGGTTGTGGAGTGCCCCACGATTAGCCCATGGTGAGCCTCCTTCCCAGAGTCACCTTATTTTCTTAACGACTTTTTGACTTCTAGGCAGTTTTTGACATTTAGCTAGAGCACTTTCGCAATAAAAGGTCTGTTTTTCTTCGCCATTGAGGATCATCCTATTGTCATCCCATTCACCGTCCTTTCCATCATTTAGATTAGGTTTTAGATTAGAGGGGGACAGACAGAGAATTGAAGCAAAGATTTTCCAAAGACTCTATAGCGGGTTTACAATCTACAAATTCAAGCACATTCTTTGGCTAAGCATTTTTCTTCCCTTCTATTTCTAGTCTTAGGATTTATATTTTGTAATTTGGATTACTTTTTGTTGTTTTGATCTTAGATTTATTCAAATATTAGTTAATTCTTAATCTCTTTTTGTATTTTACAATTGTTGGATTGTTTTACCAAATTTTAGATACATATTATGTTATGAGGAACTTGATCAATTGTTTGTATGTTTTGGATATTGGGTACAGAAATAAAAGGTGAAATTCAATACTAGAACCCTAGGATTTGATTTGATTGTATGGGGTCTTGAGGAAGTCACATCAATTGAGAAACCGCGAATTCAATAATCACATGTTTAATGAACTTAAATAAATCGAGAGCCCTTGAGAAATAGTGTTCAGTTAGATTTAGGTATTTCACTTCACCTTGAAATAAGGGTCATGATACTTTGGTTGTCTATTTTAAAACAATCAATTAAGGAAGAAGCACTTGATTGATGTATGGATTGTGTGATTGCTTGTTTTGTTTAATTCTACAAATATTTATCTGTTAGATTAGATAGTAAATTAGTTTAATTTCAATCTCAAGTTTTGATCTGCTTTAATTTCAATCTCAAGTTTTAATCTACTTAGCATATCTTGAGAAAATACAATCTGGTAGCTTGACTAAGTTTTCATCTCTGGTGAGCTTTCCCTCAGATGTCTTCCATTTATCATATGACTCTGACGTCTCTATCATAGTGAATATGATTCATTCCCTTCTTTTTGACTTCTCCATATGGATATGTGTATATATTCACTTTGAGGATTGTTACATTCCTTAACTTAAGCATAAACTTTATCCTCCTAATTTTTGGATGTTATATGATCTTCTTCATGCTATTACATTCAACCTTAGAACATGATCATCAGTTGATAGTTAGGTTGGGTAGAGCACGAATTTTGACTATGAGCATCACACGCATAATTCTTGTCAAGGTATTTGATAACTATCTCTAATTCTACTATTTCACACCGTTGATCTTCTCAGGCTACCCATATAATCTTCAATTGAGTTAATCATGTGGCAGATGCTTATTTCTTTAGCCACTCTGAAGTTGATAGCTTCAAAATATGACAACTCTTGAGCACCTAATTTCTTTTCTCATTTTTAACTCAAGATTCATGTGAGTAAATCAACAAAAATCTTCCAATCATAGATGTATACGTCACACTAAATAAGTTTAGTAGCTCATATGTCGAAGACTTTATAAAAGCAAACTCATGAATCAATTAGAGCCATATAAAGAAAGTATCTCATACATAATCTCCATTGGCATCTTTAACTTGATAAATATGATCATGAATATATTTTGTATGAGATTACAATTAAACTAGTTTAATCATCTTATAATAAACAAAGCAATCACAAATGCATATTTGGGCTATATGCAACTATAAGCTCTGATTGTGAGCTGGTTATTCTTTAAGCCTAGGCAGTCATATAATACCATCAATCAACTCAGAAACACTAGCAAGGAAACACATATTATCACATATAATGCATATGATCATCAACATTCTTAATCGGTTTGTCATCATCAATATTAATGTCTTCTTAAATCTAACACTTTCGATACATGCTTTATTCTTAATTTTATTCAGCTTTAAAGGGCTTTACCATTTCCAAATATGTTTGGGAGATCTTTGTTAGATATCTTATCCCTTTTCATAAGCCATGCTCACATAGAATAATCCAAGGCTTTATTAGACTAGGTTTCTATTAAACTGATTACTTATGCTTTGGCCTGATGCTCAATTCTAGTGGCTTAATTGATCCAGTCAATCTCTTCCCTTAGGACTAAACTATGCTTTGGCCCATTGCCTCTTAGAGATTTTATTTACCTAAATTATTTACCTCTTGAGATTTATCAGATTTTAATCTAACATGCCTTAACTTGTAGCCAGACCTGGCTTCTTAGATCTTTAGGAATCTTTCACCTTGAACTATTAGTCTATCCAGACCGTAAGGCTCTCTCAAGGTTGGTTTTGCACCCTTCATTGATTTGTTCTCTTTCCTAAAAAGACTTAGCCATGTCATTTTCCACTAGAATGTTATCCAATATTTTGGGAAAATTCCCTTAATTGGATTCCAAATCTTTATTTTAGAAATTTAAATCTTTAGCTAATTTCATTTCTCTTCCCCTAAGAAATTTTTTAACATCCACTCAAGGTGGCTTAACTGTTTTTACTTGAGAGTATTTTTGGCTTTTCCTCGTTTCTCGATGCCAATAATGGTGGTTGGTATAATTTTTGAAAATTTCTTAATTGGAGTTATGTCTCTTGGGATTTTTTTCCCTCTAATCTAATGACGCAATTTACACTAGTCTTTTCTACGAATTCCACATTTCCTTAAGAAGTTTTTAAACCCTTTTTCCAGCATCTCAAATATGCCCATCCCTCTATCAGTCCTCTTTAAAGCTTCACAAAAGGATTTTCTAACAATGCATTTTATAAACATTTCTCTTGATCAATGGAACACAATAGTAGAAACTGGAGATCTGGATTGACTCAATAGACTTTGCTTAGCATACCATCTAATCCTTATATTAGTGCCTCTTGGGTCAACATAGAAAAGGTTTATAGTAAGAAAGTCAGAAGATGAAGTGTAAGATGTCTTGTTTTGGTTGATGTGCTCAATAACTTGCTAGAGGGCATGCCCTTTGCAATCACCTAAGGGCTAGCATTAAGGGTGAATAGTCCTACTTCAGGGCTTTAGTGGACCTAAGTCCTATTAGACGTCTCTCTCTACCCTTGCTCTCTTTAAAGGGGAGATTTTAGTTATATAATGGGGCATCCTAAGAGATGTCCATTATAGGAGGTGATGAAAGGGTTGTGGTCCTTTTGCATTGGACTGCCAATTTGTCTAGCAGGCCTTCCATTGGACCCAAGTCTTGTTGGACATCTTTCTCATAGCTCTTCCTCCTAAATCTCTTTATCCTCCTCCTCATCCATGTCCGCTTGCCTCTGCCTCTTTCCCAAGGGCTGCTGCTTAAGGGTTTGCCTTTATTGAAAATGAGGCAGGAACCTCTATGACACTTGCTAGAGAAGGTTCCAGTAGGATAGCGGTGTACAAGAATGGGCCTTGTTCGCCTCATCTAGCCCTAGATGGGGGTTTCTACCTCATACACCATTTGCAAGGGGAACTGATGTGTAGCTACTAATGACAATGATGATAATAATTTTGACCCCCTATTTAATGTGAGCTTTTCTCTTGGCTCTCTATTGGATGAAGATCTTCATTCTTTCTCCCTCCACTCTTTTTCCTCCTTTAGAATTAGAGGAATTATTCAATCCAGGCCTGCAGAAGACTTGGGGGAGGATGAAGAGAGAATCAAGAAGCTCTAATTAGAGTAGGAAAAAAGGCAGAGAAGGGAGGAAAATGCTAAGATAATAGCAGAGAGAATCTTTGCCTGGCTCTAAAGGGAACAAGAAGAGAGACAAAGAGAATGAAGGCTACTCCACCCAAATTGGCATTAGATCAAGGGGATCTTCCTTCATGCCAATGCAATTCCTAGCACAATCATGCGTCATTGAGCTATATTCCCATCAGGCCTTTGACAAGAGAAGAGTACTAGAGTTAGTCTTGTCACTAAGGGTCTTGATCTTTTTCTTTTTCTTTTTCTTCTTATCTTCATGTATTTTTTTCTTGCTTTCTCTGTAATGTAGATCTTCACAAATTGATGTAAATTTATTGAAGTTCTGCAATCAAGGAGTAATCTTTTTCCCTTGTACTTTACTATGTCTATTTAGTGCCAGCCTTTTTTTTTTTTATCATGTTCTATAATTTTTTTCATTTTTTCCCTAATTTTGGATAAACCAAATGGTGATTTCTTAGGGGTTTCTCTCTATAATTAGAGGATTTAGGGATTTGTCATCCAAAAGCCAACACACTCTACAATATTCGACAAGAAATTTAAGGTCTCTTCTTTCTGTCTCGGATTTTCATTAAAAATGGCTCTAACTTAAGCCACGCACTCTGGAAGTCTAATAAAGCCCACCTCTTCTTCTAGTGGGTATTTTCTTCATCTTTGTTCCCAAATCTGTATGGGTTGAAATGTATCTTTTTGCCAACTTTTGCTTCCCAGATCAGAATTATAGAAGCCTATTTTTAGGTTCTTATCAAAAATTTCTTCAACTTTAGGGTAACAAATCAACAAGTGGGTTTCCACTTTCTTTCTGGCATTAAAGCCAATCACTGGGATTGTTGGAAGGTATGTTAGTGGAGGTATTCTCTGAAAAAAATTTCTTCTTACATCCCCCCACCCTCTCATTAAGTTTGAGAATTTCTTGGCCATGTTCCAAGGTATGCTTCTTTGTTGACATCCCTAGTTGGAAAAGTTGGTGTCCATGACCCTTGTGGAAGGTATTCCTATGACTGGGCTCTAGATCCTGTACTCTTGAAAATTTAAGGACAAGTCTTAGAGAGAATCAGACCTGGCAAACACTAACTGACCCAGAAACTTGACCCGAACCCACTTGAAAATTTTGCATTTTGAACCCAAATTTTTCGACTTGAACCCGAAATTAACCACACCTAAAAACGCTCACAAATTAGCGAGTCCAACCCAATCCAACCCTGGCCTGAACTCGAACTTATCCGCTCGGCCCGAATATCATATCTTTGTTTTTTAATTTTTTAAATATATCTCTTTTAGTAACAGCGGTTATTCATTATATCAGTTCGTTTAGAGAGATGTTATATATTTATCACATCGCTTTATTAATTAAACAATGGTATTCTTTCTTTCCCAACTTCCTTGTGGTACAAAAACGTCATATACAACTTATTAATGGGAAAACTTTAAAAACTGGTGTGAAATGGTGGGAAATAAATATCTCGTATTAAGAAAATGAATTTAGAATCAGATAAATATTAAAAATGTGCAAGCTATACCATTATATTTTTAGTGAAATAAAAATGACTTATCATATTTAAAATAATGTTGCTTTGTAATAATATAATATTTTGATATTATAATTAAAAGATAATTTTAATATCTTGTGTTTCTCCAATATCTTTTCATTTGTTTTCTTTTCTAATTAGTTTCAAACAATGATGTTGATTAATGAGCCGACTCGTGTTTATGTTTGGATTGAACATCTAATAAAGTGTACCTGATTAGATACTCATAAGTTAGTTAACAAAAATTTCAAATTATTAAATGGCTAATTAACGGGCCGAGCCACTCCTACTCGTTAACATGCTTTAAATTGCATAAATAATTTGACATATTATTAACCATATTTTAATGCGCGGCTAATTCACTGGGATCGACTTTTTGGCCACTTGTACATGACACACATATATCATATTGAAAAGTTTTAATGTCTTAGATACTCTTTTAAGAAATCACAATTACAATGCCTGTTTATTAAATATGAACAATTTTAGCTTTTAAATATGCCGAATCTTTAATTTTGACAAATAGGAAATAACCCACAAAAAGGATGCTCTAAACCCATTTGGTCGACCTGAAACTCATATAACCAAAATACGACCGCCTGTATTTTACCCAAACCTGAAATACATCTAACCTATATTTTACCCGAACTCATATACATCTGATCCATATTTAACCTGCCTGACCGAACTGACAGGTTTGGAGAGAATGGATTCTCAATTCTAGCTAGCCCTTGGAGGCACATGTCCTTCTACCTCTATCTTTAAACCTCCATAGGTAGCAAGGATTTCATCTCTTTTTACATGGACAGGCGACAGCCCCCAATTAGGTCTCATCCCTTTAGTCTTTATTAGGAGGGCAATTGTGATAGGGCTAGATTACCCTTTATATGAAGAAATTGGACCACTTTAGGGGTGCAATTCAATATGTGATTCTTCTCCAACTTACCATGTGTCTCTCCCGAGTACCTCTCTAAAATGCTTGGAATATACTAAGGCGAGAAAAAGGAAATTCAGAAAGTGATAAATGTTTATTCAAAAGACAAGGGCTGGTAGTACTCCAAGAACGACATGAGGAAGACCTAAAGGCGTCAAATGCTTAAGAATATAAAATTTCTCTTTTAATCGAGGGGAAAACTATAGTGGAACTAGAATCTTCTAGTGATTCTGATTTTTATCAGTATTTCTAGGGTTGTGACCTCATATTTTTGTTGTTGCAAGCTTTTAGTGCAGAGTACCCCTTCAGTTGGGATGCATCATACTCCATGTACCCGTACACTTTTTCAAATTGGTGGAATGGTAATGTCTGGGAAATCTTTGTGAATTTCAATTGAAATTTTCACACTCAATAATATATCTTATTCTCTTCACTTAATTGTGGGCTTTACCATTTGCTGTCCCCTGACTTTATTTTTCTAGCCCATAATGAAGCCAGATTATGATTATAAAGTCACTTTACGTAGTCACGTAAGGTTTTGTCAATTTTTACCCTTTTGGCTTCTCTAAGTTCTCTCAGTCTTTTTTAAGAAGAGTTTTAGCCAACACGCACCTAAGCTTCGAACCAAACTCTATGCTTTTATTCCCATCTTCATTCCATCAAATTTTCAAGCTAATGTTTCAAATTTTCTTCTAAATGTGAAAAAATGGCTACTAAGTTCAACAATAAGCACATCCAAAAATATGTTAATTTAATTGTGCAGAGGTATGCTAGAGGCTTTCCATAGTGAGGACACACTTTTTGGTTTTGGTGGCTTTAGGCTAGAGTTTCGAAGAACTTTTGCATTGATGCTTATAAAATGCATTAGGCTAAAGGTTCAAAAATAAGAAGGACGTTATGAAAAGTCTCAACATAGGAGTTGGTCGCTTTGACATTCGCCTTCTTTAATCTAATAGCTATATGTTAGAGCTCTCCAAGGGGTTTTATTCCAGTTTTAGGAAGCATTTTGAGTTTGGATCGAGGCTTCCCCTTCATTCCTTTATTAAACTATTACCGGAACTCTATGGGATCTCACATTGCCAATTTACTCCCAATGGAATTGGTAATATCGCTGTCTACAAGCTTTTTTGTCTTGTCCATGGTAAAAACCCTCAACTGGCTAAATTCATCCAAATCCATAGGTTCAAGTGTACCTTTAAGCTGTAAGCAAGGAGAGCATACATCTTGATAAACTCACTAGAATTAGAGGTCGGAAGGCTGCTCAAGCCTATATAGAAGACCTTCATAAGAAGTAAGAATTCCTAATTGTATGCAAGGAAAGTCCAAAGTTTGAGGATTACATAGCAAAAGGCTAAGGGGAATTTTTCTCTCTAACCAGGGGAAATCCAAGAGAAGATGCACATCTGGAGGCCACAAATTGCTTATATGAGGGAAGATATGGTTTTCATGCCTTTTAGTTGTTTGCAAATCTTAAGTAACCGCTTGTGTTCATGAAGCTTATTGGGTTTTAATCTTATAATTTAACCTTTCTTTTCTTTCTTAATGCAAGCTTATGTTGTTTATCTTGATCTCCTTGAAACACAAAGTGCTGAGGAGGAGAAAATTGAAAAGATGATCCCCCTCTTGATCTTAAGCATCGCTTTGTGATGTTGATAAAAGAAAAAGAGAGGGTGGTAAAATGCTACCAAGTAATGAAGGAACATGAGGATCCACTTGTTGCTAATATATAAACAAGGAGAAGTTAGCATCAGTTGCACCCAACTCATTGAGGGTGAACTAGTGATTGAGCACAAGAGTAGGCCTTTGGAAGTAAGTGGAGAGGTTCTATAAGCTCCAAAAGAAAAATTGTAGATAGGAAAGCTCAATCCACCTCTATACTAAGGTACGCCCACCAAAAGATGGAGAAATTGACCTCTATGGTTGTACTACCATCAAAACTTTTCCTACAGCTACCCCAGTGAATGGTGAAGATGCAGATGGTAACATTCCTAATGCTTTTAATAGGGAAGGTGATGAGGATATTGGGAGAATTTGTACTAATGTTCTTTTTATAATTGCCAGTTATTCTCTTATGTATTCCTTCATTAACTCTAAGGATAAGGGATCTTCCTTTTTAAAATTCCCCTAGTACTTCTAGCCAGCTTTCATTGAGAGAGCAAAGAAGCAAAGGGTTGTATGAAATTTACACTCGTTATTATTCATTCTTCCTCCTCCATCCCTAAGAAGAAAAAATGTGGTTCCTTAAACAAGAACAAAACCCCTTTATCTAGCCCTGTCTGATAAGAGTATCCTAAACAAGGGGTTGTGGCTCCTGAAGGCTCTCTAGGGTTGTAAACAATGACAATTCTCTTCTTTCCAAAGAGAGATTTGAGAAAGCCATTTTTGGAGAACTCCTTTATCTATTAGGCATGAAAAATTCCCTTTTGAGAGCCTAAGTCAATAATCTTAAGAAGCTTTAAGAAAGGCACATGTTATGAATGAGAGTCTGAAGAAAGAATTAGAGAGGGAAAAGGCAACCACTCACTTCTACAAAGAGGAAGTGACCAAGAACCTTGGCCAACCAATTTCCTAATTCTTTATACAGGTGGAGGTTGTGATAATGCGCAAAAGTCAATGAGAAGGAGAACTAAATGATCATCCTTGTAATTTTTACATTAAAGCATTACATGTCTCCGTAGCAGCATTCTTGTTCCTATCAAGTGTTGATGCAACATTGTGGAATTTCTATCAACCATTAGCTGAATTTCTTAACTTGGTCATTGGGATTCCATTTCTCACACATCTTGATTCAATCACTGGGAATTGAGAAACCTCTATTTTTACCTCATTTAACCCCTTATTTAGCTCCCTTTTTTTCGTATTTTTTTACATTGGATTATGATGAGAAAGGGTCAAATGTGCTTCCTTTTGTTCATATTGTGTTTAAAGAAGTGTTTTACTTATTTTTAGGAAGTGTTGTCAAGAAAATAAGGAATTCATAAGCGTTGATGTAAAGGAAAGCCATGAGGATGATTTTTGAGGAGAAAATGATGGAGTTTTGAGTAGAAAAAGAGTAAGATTGAGGAGGCCAAGAAAGTGCATGGTTCGTAATGCACTAAGCCATAACTGTGCAGAAACCTATAGATTTTAGTCTTGTTTCCTGAAGCTATGCAAGGGCAGTCGTGCATAAGTGGACAACCATGTAGTTTACCAGTTTCAAAAACGCACGGGTGCCCGTGGGTCAAAGCACGGCCATGCATTTTGCCTGTTTTAGTGAGATTTAAGCAGATTTCAGACATTATTTGAAACATCCTTTAGACTATCTTAGGTTCTTTTTCCTTAAGTCCTTTTTAGGGTTTATATTAGCCACCTAAACCCTATTAGGGGGAGAATAACTTTCGCTAAATTAATGTATACCATGTATAAGATTGTGGATTTTGCTACTTAAGACTAAGTTCCTCTTTGCTTTCTCTCTTTAATTTCATACTTTTCAATTTATTTGCTATTTAGAGGGCTTATTGTTATGCTTGTGCTTTGATGTTTGCTATTTGTAATTAAAGTCACGTTATTTGGTTATGGGTAGCCATTAAGATGGATAATTAATCTTGTTTAAGTCTTAACCTACCTTGTTTACGCTTAAATTTAGAGCTTTCTCTCATGCCCACCAAGTGTTCGATAAAATACTTGAAAGAGTTTTCATTTGTATTTTGGAGCAATTGGCTTGTGCTGAAAGCTGAGGTTAATTATTTAGTGTAGCTAGGGAGGATAGCTAGCATTTGGATGTAAAAATAGTCTGAATCCTAACTAGGTCTAGGGTTGCTACTCTTGTAGTTTGATTAGACTAACCCCATGAAAATCGGTTGTTAAAACAATTAAATTAGCCTTCAACCCTTGAAAAAGGGCTTGGGTGTGCTTTGATGATGTAATTGATCATCTTTGAATTCTAGTATAACATGGGAAGCTGAGAGCCTGATTCGATTAGTTGGTTAATCTTAGGTTTAATTATAATCAAAGTCTTTTTTGTTTGCCTTAGTAGTCTAGTTCTACTTCTTATCACATTTTTTATTAGTTTAGATTGATGCGCTTGAGTTAGCTTTGGTGCTTCGAGACACAACTCCTTGTGGATATGACTCGTGCTCACCGATTGCTAGTCACAGCTACACCATGCGCTTGTAGTGTTATTTTTAACCACTACAAAAAAAAGGTCATACAGAGATAGAATCAGCGACGGAAAATAGCAAATCAGCCAAAAAATTTAAATCAGCGACGGAATTGGCGACAGAACTCAGGAGTCGTAATATGGCTCGTCGCTGAAGACTCAGTGACGGAAATTTGTAGGCCATTGCTAGCTGGCGACGGACAGTAAATTTTTGCGCGAACAAAAGCCGCACCATATGGCGAGGGACTAGGTAATCCGTCGCCATCAGCGATGGATCTAGCGACGGAAATTTCATTGCTGACGGCGACGGATTGCCCATTCCATCATCTGCAGATTGTTTTTTTAAAAATGTAACTTTCCATCGCCTATCCGTCACTATTTTTGGGTTTTTTTATAAAAAATTTGTAATTTGAAGAACCCCAAATGCAATACATTTGTTTTTCTGCAAAAAAAACATTGAGGGCATTGAAGAACCCATTCTATGCAATTGCTTCACTCGAAGCATTCTCAAGAATAATAACCACAATAACCCAAGTGTGTCATCACCATACATCACATACAACCCAATTCACACAACAAAGTTAGAGTAGTTCTGAACATCGCCACCCATAGCTATCAGAGAAGTAGAAGTAATGCAAATATATGCATATATGGAAGAAGTAGGCAATAGAGAGAGGGAAGAAACAAGCAACTCATGATGAGGGATCAATCATCAAGATCATACTCGTTGTCCTCGTCCTCATCCTCATTCTCTTCATTATGCTGTGGATGGGTAGGGACGACATGTTGCTACCTCGAATCGGATGCTTGTTGCATTTGGAAGAAAGCTTGCATTTGCTGATTCATACTTAGCACAGTTTAGCTGCTCGCTGGGAGGGACTAAAGTAGGGGGATTTCCTAATGTTGACGACCTCATCTTCAATGCCGTAAATACAGCCCTTTTTGTTTGTGTAGGCCTTCACCCACAGCTTATTTGGCTTTGGAAGCAGTTGATATGGATCCTGGGACTTGTCCTGCGAGGTCCCTTGAATGATTTTCTGCATTTCTTGCTCAAAGGACTCCTACAATATCATAACATTTGCAAACATCAAATGTGTTAATTGTAAGAAAAATATATGAATAAGAATGTAAGATTAATTATAGAGAATAACATACGTAGGTTTGTTATAATTTCTTATCAACCTAAAGTTTATCTAGTTTGCCTTTAAGTCTGTGAGTGCGGGCGAACAACTCAACTATGGTGGGATTCGTCCCAAGTTCTTCCCTCTACATACAAATTAAACAAATTCAGGAAAACACGTTAAATACCACAAGAAAACAAATAAGTTAAACAATGTTGTAAGATTTACAGTTTGATACCAGACACCTCCTATGCTCATGCATAGGGATCGAGCCGCAGGTATGAACATATGGTCTAAGACTCTGGGGATCACCAAGTTGATTTTTCTGAGCTTTTTCACATAATTTTTTGTATGATTCATTCGCCAAATGCTCTTGGAGTCCTTTCCATACCTCATCACTGAGCCACTGAGGCTTCTTGTTGTGCTTCCTTACTTTGCCAAGGAAGTCCCTCAAACATGCATCGTCTCTGTTTTCAAAATTCTTCCTGATGCGGTCCTCATACATAGGATCCCAAGTGAACAACTTCTGCACATTAGAAAACGACACACACATCAATAATGTCTCATAAATGAACTGGCGCCTTGCAAGAAGTCCTAATATATAGTCACTTTGCTTACCTTGAACTCTCCAAACCACATGTCTAGACACTTTTTCCTAAGTAGGCCAAGGTGCATCATACTTGCCTTAGAAGATTTGAGAAATCCTACTAATAGCACCGTTATTGGGAATGACCTAATGCAGCAAAAAACATCAAATTAATGTGACACTACACTATATACTTGCAATGACAAACACATAACAATAGTTCACTTATCTGTTACCATCCGAGACAATAATTATTTTTGTTTGGGTGCTTCTCTAAGTAAGTTGCAGATCAGTATCTCCAGTTCCAACGTTTTGTTAGGACTGGCAGGAGTACGCATTGACGGGTTGGGGAGTGTGGGTGATAGTGGAGACAAAAGCTGTGTTGCTTGCAATGTTATATGGAAACTGTTGACCAATGAATGGCGGAGTAGGGGTGTATGGCATATAAGGAGGTACCTTCCCTATAGAAACATTCCTAAATGGAGTTGGGATTGTTCCTAATGCACCTTACATGTGAGGGGTTTGGAAGAAAGGTGAACTAGTATCCATTGCAGTAGGATGTTTGCTAGAACCCCTATGTCCTCTTCCTCGACCTCAAGTAGAGGATTTCCCTCGATGTGGGGTAGAATCCATATCTGAATTGGTTCACAACAAACACAAATACAAATAATAGTAGTACGTAGCAACAAATTAATTGCACAATACAGTAGGTAGAATAGCAAATACATTCGAACACATATAATACAAGTACATAAGTACACATGTGGGTTACAAAACTAAGTAATGAAGTACATAACGTTTTCTAAGCATTTAATTCCCATCATTAGCATCATCATCACCATTCTCATCATCATCATTGTCATCGTCTTCATCATCATATAAATGTATATCTCCCCCTTTTTCATCTGTTTCATTCCCGTCATCCCAGTCACCGTCTTCATCACTGTCATCCCCTTCTGCCTCATCCATGTTGTCATTCACTTGAATTAATGAAAAATCCAAATCATCATTAGCGTCTTCCGGTGGTGCACTTTCATCCACTAATGATATACAGATAACATCATTCGTAGGTTTACCAAGTGTCGTCATCACCGTTTGTTGGTAAGCAACAGGTAGAGTGTACTGCACATCCACCCTGGCTCTTGGCTTGGGTGGTATGAGAACAAGCCAATTGGCTCTATCCCTTGAGCGATCTGGATGTGGCATGAAGTATGCTTGCGATGTCGTGTTCCGAAGGATGAATGGATCATACTTTCTTTACCTCCTTGTGCGATGAACCTCAACAAGTTTGCTTAGTTTATTAGGTCGTGTCCTGTAATTCAATGTGGGATCAAACCACTCACAACCGAATAGTAAACATCTTTTTAATGGTTCACCCACATACTCTAGTTGGATGATATCTTTCAGTACACCATAATAATCATTTTCAATATCACCTTCCCCAATCCCATATACACCAACACCACAACTATACATTTTCTTCCTAACATTACGGGCTTCTATGTGGAATTTAAATCCATTAACTCTGTATGCAGGCCATGTTGACACATTTCTATTAGGCTTCGCAGCTAATTACAAGTACCAATGTTTAAAACTGTTGAATAGTTGAATTTAATGCACCTAAGATGACACATAATGTGGTTTTTGTTAATACATTGGCCTCCCTTGCGTCGCAATACTTATTACTAAAGAAGTTTAGTGACTTACATTTGGACTAAACCAATCTGCAAAATGAGTTTCAATGATGGTGTCAACATCAGCATCGGTAAGATGGGGTTGTGCATTTCGGACTTGTTCTGTAAAAATTCTACGTAATTGTGTTATGAAGAAAGTAAACAACACTATCTTTTAGGAAATATGAATGTATGGATAACGTACTATGTGAATGGAACACTCACCCAATATAAGGCTGAACTTCATCACAATTTAGTAGCACATGATTTGTATGGCTTGAACCACCAGCTTCGCCCATTTCTCTAGTAGAATATCCAAGATCATATTGTCGAGATTCTACTTCTCCATGACTTATCCAATACCAATATCCTTCTACAAAACCCTTATACATCAAGTGCATCTTTACCTCATGGGTGTTAAGTACACTCTATTTTTGCATTTTGCACATGGACATCTATATTTCCCCTCACTTTGGAAGTCTGCTTGCCTACGTGAAAATCCATCAAATTGATTTATCCCATTTAAAAATTCTTCTGTGTAACCATTACGATTAAATAATAATCTATTATACATCAATGGCCCACTCATATTCTGCTCAAGCAACAATATTCACAAAAGTCATTGAATTAGTATTAATTTCGATTTACACAATAATATTCAACATCATTTCTCACTTATGTATTACACATATTTGTTTACTATAAAATATATATAAATACATTGAATTAGTATTAATTTCAATTTATGATAAATCCTTGCAAATCACTCAGTATAACTCCGACAAATTTTACACAATTCCTTCACAAATATTTCAACTTTTTCAAATCACCCACTACAACTCCCATAAATTGTCACATAATTACTTCACATAAGTTTTTATTTCTACCAAATCTTCTCATACAAATAAAACTACTAATCTCATACAATCCTAAACCCTCAATTACAATAATGTATAATTTCACCTAAATTGAACCAATGATTCCATACACATATAATAATATAGTATAAACATACACTAACAACACATTTAACTACCAAAATCATAATTTGTAGTAGTTAAAACTAAATCTAGAGTTAGAAATTTTACATAATTACTTCACACATATTTCAACTTTTTCAAATCACCCACTAAAACTCCCACAAATTTTCACATAGTTACTTCACATAAGCTTTTATTTCTACCAAATCATCTCTTGCAAATAAAACTACTAATCTCCTACAATTCTAAACCCTCAATTACAATAATGTATAATTTTAACCAAATTGAAGTAATTACTCAATACATATGTAACAATATAACATAAACATCCACTACCAACACATTTTCAACTACTAAAACCATAACTTGTAGTAGTTAAAACTAAATTTAGAGGTAGGAATTTTACCTGAATGAGGCTAAAAACTAGGATAGTTGAGTGCTGACGGCGGCGAGGGGCGGCGGCGTCGGTGTTGGGTAGGCGGCGGGGGTAGCCTTCCCATTCGCTCTGTCTCTCTCTCTCTCTCCCCCCTCTTGGGTGTGTGCCGGGGCTCGAATGAAAAAGAAACCAGATCTGATTTCTTTAGGGGAGCCAGCGACAGACTGGGCGACGAAATTTCTATTGCCCAATTAAAAAAATTTACTGGTGATGGAAATTCTGTCGCCGCCTGGGAAAAAATTATTTTCCTTTTTCTTTGGCGACGAATATTCCATCGCCATCCAATTTTTTTCAGACTAGCGATGGAAATTCTGCCGTAATGTCTCTCCAGATCCAATATTCCATTTTTTTCCCTATCTGTCGTCGTTTTCATCGCCTATTTCCATCGTTATTTTACTCTTTTTTAGTAGTGAACTCATCAAATTTTTGCTGCCGTTGCCAGGGAGTTTGCGGTTTTCAATATCAGAGCTTAGTTGAGCATTCGAGACCAAGTTTTTATTTAAAAAAATCAAAAAAGAAATTAAAGAAATGTAAATTTTTCACTTTCTTCAGTATGAGCATGAGTTATTTTGGAGATATTATGATAGATTTCATGCTTTTCTTGCTCATTGTAGTTATTGCTTAGAGAAGTAGGAATTTTTGAATATATTCTATAAGGTATGAATTATGAGACCCATGGTCTTTTGGAGCATTGGGTTTTTGCACTAGATACATTGATGAAGTTTGGGATTTGCTTGAGTGGTTGGCTCATGATACTTATGAATTTGAGACCAATTTTGCTAATTCTTACACCTTATCTCCTTATATCCTAATTATGCCCCTCTTGTGTGTGAGATTTGTCATTGTTCTGGCTATGACAATAATTCTTATGATCATATTTTTGCTGATAGTTTTGCTAGGCTTACGTGTATGATAGAGACAATAATAACCAACAAGTTGAGTTTGTTAATTGTATGCAGGACTATGACCAATCATATGAGATTGACCTTAGGATTAATTCTCCTAAACTTGATATTAATTTGTGTAATGGTGGTGCATCTTTTCTTAATCTAGAGCCCGAACTAGAGGAAGTACTTGATCCTCTCTTGACTACTGTACTCGTTGTTGCTCCATCGCTACCAAGCACCCTTAAGAACATCACTGCATTCATTATGGCCTTTCTTGATCCACCTTTCCCTTTAGCTCAATGACGAGGTTTGAGGTAGGTGGGGAATTTGATAGTGTTGATGAGGATGATATATGTTGTGAGCCAGGTAATATTTTTATTGAGGTGTCTGATCTCGATGAGACTCCCATAGAGAGGTTATGTGTGGATTTTGTGGTTATAGTTTCATCTAGTCTTGATCTTGTTGACCATGTATCCCTCGATCCCCTCGATATTTTCCATGTTGTTCTTTCATGTTCACTACCCCTGAGTGTTGTGATATGTCACCTATTGATTCTCATGTTGTGCTTGAGGGGAATGATGTTGACTATTCTGAGTCTGGAGGTACTTTTAGAGAGTGTGACCCCTCCCTTGATTCTTATAGTTTGTACCTAGAGGACATGCCTAGGAAAATCATGCTGACTGTGGCATTTGATTATTCTACTGAATTTTCCAAGGTATTTGATAAGATTAGGAGAGCACTTACTATCGTTCCTAGATTCATATTTGTGTTCTCTTACTTTTATTCCTATGAGTTGCATGCTCAGGTGCTCAATAAGCTCCTACGAGCCTTGACGACATATGAATTGGTGGCTTGGATCTTGATATAAGAAGGAGTGGTTGATGCTCCTCCAACCTTCTATAGCATCTTTTTAAGGAGGTATTAGTTTAGGGGCACCCATCACCTAAACTAGTAAATTTATTCCCTCTATTCTCTTTATTTATTTTTATTTTATGTAAATCTTATTCGCTTTTTCAATTTGTGTCTTATTTTTGAATATTTATTATTATGGATTTGTCTTATGTTCATATGTGTTTTGTTGTTGTGGTGACTCCCTGGCGCCAATGAGGACATTGTAAGATCTAGGAGTGGGAGAGGAGAAGCCATGCTTCAAACTTTTGAAAAAGGAAAAAAAAGAGAGAGAGAGAAATTTTTTTTCGAAAAGAATGTTTTTTAGTGATTTTGGGGAGTTTTGTACGATCTTGATTGACTGTGATCCCTTGCTCATCCACTATTAGCTTGAATATAAGTATAACATGCATGATAGATTTTTGTCCTAAGAGTGTCATTCTAAGCCCTAATTCTAACCCCAATGGTTTATTATAGCTGCGCAATCCAGTCTATGTTTATACTTCATCATTATCTTAGGGTCCTAGTCTTCCATGATTAACTTTCCCACTTGTTTATGTACATAGTTGCTGTGTTTTTGCTTTCAGAAAAATAAAAACAAAAAAAATCAAAAAATAAAATTAAAAAAGAGCTAAAAATAGTATTAGCACCGAAAATGACAAGTATCTCTTTGAAGCATGCGCTACTGGGTGCCACCTTTTGGGGCAATACTGCTACTGGGAAAGCTTTCTTTCCAAAGTTGGTAAGTCAATAATGTAGTTTGTGTCAGTTCAATTGGATTGAGTCAAATTATGGTAAGCCTACTCCTAGGATGATGATGCACTGGCATACCAAGCACTAGTAGGGACTCAAAGTTTTGATGTACTATGGGGTGAAAAGTTGATGCTTTGATCTCATCCATCAAGATTGAGAGTCTTGATGTACACATTTTATTTATATGCAAGATAATATATTTTTTACAATGGCGATTTGGTTGTTAGAATGTGTACAATTTTCTCCCTTGTATATATTTGTGTTTTGTTTGTAAATCCAAAAAGATTTTCTATTTTCTTTCTCTTATCCTTTTTCTTCTTTAAGATTTTATGGGTATATCTTCCACAAACTCTCATGAGGCCTCACTAGTCCACTTAGGGGAACCAAGGGCTTTAAAGGGCTTGTTACATACGCTAAATGCATCTGTGATTCCTACAAAAATGAGTGAGGTCTTTAGGTTAGTTTTTCTTTATTTTTCCTCGAGGATGAGCAAAAGCTAGGTGTGGCAGAGTTGATAAACCTCTATTTTGACCTTATCTAGCCTGTTATTAACCTCCCATTTTTCAATATTTTTATGTTGGATTATCTTGAGATTGGGTTAAATGTGCCTCCTTTGCTCATATTGTGCTTAAAGAAGTGATTTTCTTATTTTGGGGAAGTGTTGTCAAGAAAATAAGAAATTCACAAGTGCTAATGCAAACGAAAGCCTTGAGGATGATTTTTAATGAAGAAAAGAGGTCTCACGAAGTTTTGAGGGCCAAAGGAGCAAGATTAAAGAGCCCAAGAAAGTGTATGGTTGGCCATGCACTAAGGCACAACTATGCAAAAACATACAGATTTCAATCTTGCTTCCCAAAGCTATGCATGGGTAGTCGTATAGTCTGCTAATTTTAAAAGTGCACGGGTGCCCGTTCCCTGAAGTATGGCCGTGCGTTTTGCCTGTTTTCACATTATTTAAGCAAATTTCGAGCTTTATTTGAAACATTTTTTAAATTATTTTGGGCACTTTTTGTTCAACAATTTTTAGGGTTTATATTAGCCATTTCTTTAATCTAGACAAGTATTATGAACAATCTATTGTTTTTTGCTATTTTAGGAATTTATTATGCTTTTCCGTCCAACCACATTATTTACACTCTAATTAAATGAGTCACAATACCAAACAAGCCATAAGGGAATATGAAAGCTACTATTGACATTATTGATATTAAAATATCAATCCTAAGGTAATGTAAAGCTTTCACTCTGGCTATAAAACTATAGATAATACTGATATGCAAATCTTTAAATAAAAGATATAATAGTTTGTAATAAATCACTTCTGTATAAAAATGTTTGAGATTATCCACATGCCACGTACTTGACAAACTTTTGCTCCAGGGTGAGGAGTTTGTAAGTACATGAGTAGACTTCTTGCTACATACGATTACGTCCCTCCTCTCAATTAGGGGTTTGCCAACTACTTTCATACTTCTCATGACCAAATCACTATGCTTCAGGGGTCTACAAGTAACCCTTCTAGTATAGGCTTTGATGATTCTTGCTTTGTGAAACTCTGTCCTTAGTGTAGCTTCTTCCTGTACTTCTAATAAGAAGTCTAAGGCTTCAATATGTGCCCTTTCATTCTATAATGGCTCAAGCCCTTATAGCACCTTCTTCTACATGTATTAGGGCTTCTACATCATATGTGAGTATGATGGGTGTGTAACTAGTAAAAGTTTTAATAGTTGTCCTTAAGGACCAAAGGATGCCTGATATCTCATCCACCCATGCTCCCTTAGCTTCTTCAATTTTTTTCCTCAATGCACACATGATCTTATTAATAATGAATTGCCTTCCATTATCAACTGTGATTGACCTAGGAAGTCCATACTCTATGATCACATCTTTCCATAGAAAGTATATTGCCTTCTGTTCAGTGACAGTTGCCACGGGCTCAGCTTCTATCCATTTTGTAAAGTAGTTCATTGCCATAAATAAGAATTTCTTTGTCCAAATACTTATGGTAAGAAGCTAAGGATATCCATCTCACATATTATAAAGGGTGTTAGTTTACTATTATAAATAGGTTAGTGGCTAGTGCATGTATTTTGGAGAGTAAAATTGACACTTGTCGCATCTTTTGACATAGGCTAGTGCATCTTGAAGTAGGAGGGCTAGTAGACTCTTGCTTTCATCCCCTTACTTGCCCAAACCCTAACTTCTACATATGATCCACAATCTCTTTCATGAATTTTTGCCAGGATATAGTATGCTTTTACATGAGTCATAACCTCAATAAGGGTCTTGTATATCCTCTTTTGTACAGTTCCCCCTAGAATAGGCAAAACCATGGTGCCTTCTTCTTGAGCTTTCTTTTGGGGATTTACTATCATCAAATAGTCTATGATTGGTGTCATCCAAGAGTTATCCACATCTGTCCCCCAAACCACTTCTCAATCTAAGCTTGTGTCTTATAATCTCCTAGAAAACTAATCTTAGAGAATTAGTTTGGCTAACTTGCCAGCTTGCTTGATGCATCTGCACGATGGTTTTTTAATCTCATAATGTGAGTTACCTCAAACTAAGGGAAGTGTTTAATAGACTGCTGAAGCTTAGCTCGATGTGGGACCATTGGGTTTTCCTTAGCCTTAAACTCACCTTTGATCTAGCTACTAACTAACTGTGAATCATTAAAGACTAACATTTTTTGCCTCCAAGGTTTTGCATATCTTTAATCCTACTATGATCGCTTCATACTCTGTTTCATTTTTTGTGGTTAGAAATGCAAACCTTAGGTCATACTAAAATTTCTTCCCCTTTAGAGATATCAAAATTAAGCTAGTCCCTAATCCATTTTGTGTGAAAGATCCATCTCTATTGATAGTAATGTGCCCTTGGCTTCCAGCCTTTATCCTTAAACCTACATTCAAGCTAGAGAATCAGGTAGGTTTTGTGCCTTAATTGTTGTTCTAGGTTTCTACTTTATGTTAAGCCTAGACATCTTGACAATTAGAGCAATATCCTAATTTTTATAGTATTTGCTTGAGTGGTTGATCTATCAAGACCATAATAGGGTATGCCTCAAAGTAAGGCCTTAACTTCTTAGCTACTAAGACCAATGTCAAGACTGAGTTCTAAAAATTTTGATAGTTAAACTCTGGTCCTATTAAGATATGACTAACAAAATGAAATCTTCTTCTTATTCTTTTCGCTTACTAAAACTACATTGATAACCACTTCTAATGCTGATAAATATAGTATAAGATCCTCCCCTAAGTTAAAATTAGATAACGATGGTATCTTTAACAAATATTGTTTGAATTTATTAAAGGCCTCTTCGTCTCATGAGTCTACCTAAAGTCTCTAATTGATCTCATGCACTTAACATATGAGAGGCTCTTCTGTGCAGAATTGGAAATAGATTTCCCCATAAATGCCATGTAGCCTGTCAATTTCTGAACCTCTTTCAGGGTGCTTTGCATGTCCAATAATGCATTCACTTTTCAAAGATAAGCGTCTATCCCTTTCTCATTAGGCATGGACCTCAGTGATCTAGAGTATTAGACTTGACTATCATGCCATATATGTACATCTCCATATTTCTAGAAATCTACCCTTAAAAAAGCCTGTTGAGCAGCTTCTGATATGCAGCAGTACAATCTTTGACACAAATAGCATTGCTTATAATGATGTAACCCTTGATGTGTATGCTCTTAATCTTATTCTGCATTGATATATGATGGAAACCTAAGCAGGCATCCATGAATATCAAGTAACCATCACCACTAATTGAATCCAATAATTGATCAATCTTTGGTAGTTGTAAATTATCTTTAAGATAAACCTTACTGAGGTGTATGTAATCAACACACATTCTCCATAAACCATAAGGATTATGTACTATTACTATGTTTGTTAATCAGTAAGGATAATAACATTCCTTGATAAACTTTATATCCAATAACTTTTGCACTTCTTCGAAAACGACCTTGTTCTTATCACGAGCAAAGTGTTTCCTTTTCTGCTTCATATAATTCACCAGAGGATTTAAGGCCAAATTGTAAACCATGATCTTTAGATATATCTTAGTCATCTTTTGTGTTGCATAAGCAAACATATTTGTATATTCCCTCACCAATGATATTAATGCTTAAACACAGGGACTTTTTGTAATTGAACCTTTGGCTTTGGCCAGGATTCTCATCATCTCTATTGTCAAGTTGAGAGATTAACACCATGTTGACCTTTGGCTATTGCACTGCTTATCTCTAATTCTTTTGTGAGTCGTCCCCCACTTCATATTATATGTGTGGTGGTATAGCCTTCAAGGTGGCTATATAACACTCCCTAGCAATTTTTTTATTTCCCATGATCCTTTAGAGCCATTGTCTACTAAATGTTGCTTGTCTAGATTGTAGGTGAAAATTATTGCTCTTAGAGAGTTTAAGAGTTGTCCTCCTACTATTGTGTATGAGTGGTCTCCCCACTATTATGTTGCAGGTAAAAGATGCATCCATGACTATGTAATCTACTGTTACTTAGCAGGTCTTTCCCTTTTGTGTCCTCACTTTAGTAGGCAATTTGATCATCCCTTTGAGATGTGTCATGTGTCTTGTGAAACCCATGATAGGGTATGGTTATGGAGATATATCTTTATCCTACAAATGAAGCTTGATAAAACAGTTATAGAACATGACATTTGAAGAACTTACAATATCTATCACTACCTCACTAATCTTATAGTTAGCTACTATCAACTTTATAACCAAAGGATCAATAAGAAGTTGAGTTCTTGGTCTAGCACCTTCTAATATCATCTCTAGGAAGAGAGTTCACTCTTAGGGTTATTTGATCCAAAGTTTTCTGATGACTCTTCAAGGCCTTATTTAAAAATTTTATCTGGGGTGGTCGTCCAGAGATTACCCATATCGTACCTTCAAGAGGAGCATTCTAAGAACATTTTCTTCTGCACTCTTTTAATCTAGATGCTTTCTTTTCCTTTGAGGCCATTTCGTGAGAAATTTATCTAGTTTTCCCTTTTGGGCTAAATTATTAAGTGCTCTATCCAAATTCCTATAGTATTATGTGATATGCCTGTAGTCCTTGTGAAATTGGCATCAGTTATCCTAATTCTTATTCTTTGGCATTTGTTTAAGAGGTTTTGGTTCATCCAGATGTATATCATTCTTGGTCTCCATCAAGCTCTCACTCCTTGACCTATTAAATAGAGATTATGTCCTAAAGATCATTTCTTTTGTTTCTTTGTGGTTTTGTTGGATTAACCTTTTTCATCCATTTTAGATTGCTATTTAGGATATCTTGATCCTTTCATGGTGCCCTCTAACTGTATGTCCCTTTCAGCCATCTTTATGACCTCTTCAAGGGAAGTGGCATTCCATGATGTTTACATATGCTTGTATGCCTAAAAATGTCGACAAAAGATGCTAATGCCACATTTGGCTATAGATTTCCCACAAAGAATGCCTCTTTAGGGAATCTCTCCATATAATTAGAGCCAACAAATCTTTAGTTTTTTTGTGTCAGCTTCTCAATTCTATAGTTGGCTTTAGAGTTCTCCTTCTTCTAATGAAGTGACTTCTAAAACTATTGGAAAGATCCTCCTGAGATCTAATAGATCCTAGGGGAAGCCTAATAAACCAAGCTTGTAGTGCTCCCTTCAAGGTAGCTGGGAAGTATCTTCACATCATCACCTCTAAAGGAGATAGTTTGAGATGAATTTTGATCAGACAAGTATGAAGGTGTTCCTGAAGGTCTGTAGTCACCTCATACTACCCTATCTTAGTCCCTTGATTTTCTCCAAAACTTTAGCACCCCAGATCTCAAAATTAGAAGGTGTCCTCATTTATTA
>JAKOGI010001913.1:132500-165200 GCA_029747015.1 Carnegiea gigantea
CACACACACGCACATATATATCTATAAATATATATATATATATATATATAAGTATATATATATATACGATATATATATACTATATATAACCTATCTATCATCCTATCATGTATAACTGGATGTATGTATGATTTATAGTATACAAACAAATATTAAATCTCTACATGTACATACATACATATATAATAGATATCTATATACTATATATATAGTATATATTATATAATATATTATATATGTTGCTATACATTTTAAATACATACATAAAGACCATATATGCATGTGTGCATGGATAGATAAATATGTATATATATATATAATATTATATAATATATATATAAATATAATATCTATATATATATATATATAATATGTGTGTGTGTGTGTGTGTGGTGTGTGTTTGGTGTGTGTATATATATGAAAAGATATATAACATATTTAAATGCGTATGTGTGTGTATACATATATATATATTATATATATATATATATAATATATATAGATATATTATATATTATATATATATTATATATATTATATATATATATATACACGCACATATACATATACATAGTATATAAGATATTAAGTATAAATTATATATATATAGTATAAGAGTATATATTAATATATATATAGATTATATATATATCTGTATAATATATACATATATATATATGTTGTGTGTGTGTGTGTACACACAAATACATGCATACCCACATATAGATGTATAACATATACTTATTTATAAATAGATATATATATATATATAATATATATATAGATATATATATATGAGATATATCATATATGTACACTTATAGAGATGCTCATGTATGTAGATATGCATACCCATAAATAGTAGTACATAGAATACAGTAATATTTATATATGTCTGTGTGTGTTTGTATGAATGTATGTAACTATATAGATATCTATATATATATATTATATAATTATATATATATATATATATATATATTATATATATATATGCCCGTTATATATAAATAGATATGTGTGTGAGTGTGCATAGGTCCAATATTATACATATATAATATATGTATGATATATGTATGAGTGTATGTATTTATGTATGATATATATATTATATATATAGATATATATATTGTAATACATTATATATATGTAATATATATATATATATTATATAGATATGTATGCTATATATATATTACACACAAACAGGGCAACATATGATATATAATATATATATATATAATAAATATCATATATATATATATATATCCACGTGAGTACTATATTAGATAGAATCATGCCTTACATACACAATAGGTATATATGTAATGACACCTGTGGTGTGTGTTATCTATATCTGATATATAGATTGATAGTATGTATATATATATGGCATATATACTATATAATATAAAGATATTATATTTATATATATATATATATATATAATATATAATACATGTGTCTATGTACATGTATATATATGGTAACGCATATGTTATGTATGTATGCGTGTGTGTGTGTAATAAACATTATATATATATATTGCGTGCATACTAGATATAGATGTGGAAATATAGTAGATATATATATATATATATATATATATAGATAGGTATATATATATATGTATATAGTTGTATATAATAAGGTGTGATACAAGATTATAATATATATATAATATATATATATATAGATATAATATATATACATACACACATACATAAGTATAGACATATATGTATATATATTGTATACATATACAGTTACATATATATAATATTATATATAATATATATATATATATAATATATATATATATTATGGTATGCTTGTGTGTCTATATAATTATATATATAGAATATATATTTACCAGATATGTGCATGTGTGTGTGTGTATATATATATATATATAATATATATATATATCTATATATTGTATATAACATTATTATATATCATATATATACATCTCTATATATAATTATATAATAATATATATAAATATATATATATATGTAACATATGTATCGTAAACGTGCATGCATATATAAATATATATATATATAGATATATGTATACACATAATGTATGTATAAGTGATGCATATCCTATATATCTATATGTTACCATATATTATAATATATAATATATATAATCTATCAATGCAGATGTGTGTGTATATATATAACTATATATAATAGATATATGGAATATATATATAGATATATATAGACACACACATGTATATATTATACATATTATATATATATATATGTATATAGTTTATATTATATATATATATAAGATATATATAATATAGATAATATATATACTTGTATATATATTATATATATATATGTGTGGTGTGGGTGTGTGTTATAGATCCACAAATATAATATCCACAAATATATATGTGTGTGTGTGTGTGTGTGTGTGTGTGTGTGTGTGTGTAATGCCCCCAACCCGAGAAGGTTCACACCGCCAGGACTTCCTTACGGAAAATCCTTAAGGCTCTTAAAGATCAAGGATTTGGATTAGCATTTAGATAGTCATTCTAAAACAAAACTGCCAGAGTTTCCCCTATTTTAGCAATATTATAGGGTCTTAGCTCGGATAAGGGTACCTGTAAATTGGGAATATGATGTAACATTTGCTAAAATATCCCAAATTCAACCCCTCGGCCACTCACCTGAGGTTGGATCACAAGCAAACAACTAACATGCTGGGGTTAGAATGATAAATATACAGGTACAGAGCCAACTACATGCTTTCGCATACAAAATGAACTTAAAGATTTACAACGTCGTGGAGCGAACACTTGCAAAGCTGGCAAAAGACTTCTGAGAGGTCGGCATCAAAACAAATTCAAAGGATCTCTTATACCTACTGAAACCGAACTTGGAAAAGGGAATACGTGAAAGGATGATCAGTGAGAATTTCCCGACTCGTTAATACCAGAACCATTTGCAGGCATTCATACCAATAATGGTCACGTATCACGTATTGGTATACTACTATCATATTAGGTAATCAAAATCCCCAAGGAAAGATCACTACCCTTAGAACTTCATTCTAACCCTTCGACTTGTTTCTGTGCCCTAAACAGCCAAGCTTCGCTACTAACAAATAGTTAGGCACACAATCAAACAAACAACAAGGATTGAGTTTGAAGCTTTCAAACATACTTTTGAAAACGCAGTGACTCTTCATATATTTCAAGATTGGTTTATAATTCACGCCAACTTCTTTAAGGCTTATAATTCTTTCTGAAAGTACTCAAGAAATCTAAACTGGTAAGAAAGACTTGGCAAGAAACATTCTTTCATCGAATATGCATATTGAAAAGCTTGAATGTGCGATGCATTACTAGAATGTAACTATACTTCATTTGAAATTTCATGTAAACTATATTCAGAATACATTCATAAAATATATGCAGGTTACGTTCATTTGAAAGCTTTCTTCTTTTCTTAAAAACGCTTTACTTGGCCTCTTGAGGCTCGTGTTCCTTTAAAAGAACTTCTTTTCTTTTCTGAACTGCTTAGAATGATAAAAAGCCAAATCTCCTTTTTATCAGGAACTTACTTATAACATAAAAACATCTTATTGTGCTGGCTAAGGAGGTCAACACCGCCCTTAAGTGAGGTCGTCACTCTTAATCTACGTTATCCCTGGGGTATACGTACTTAACTTTTGGCCAAAACGCGTCTTAGCAGAGCAACTGTAACCTCAATACTGTCTTCTGTGGGGCAACAGCTCACACCAGGATAATCATATCCTGAGTCTAGTCCCCCTCAATGTTTTCTTACACGTCACGCATTAGGGAATAGCTCACAGCAAGATAATCATATCTTGAGTCCAGCTCCCGGGAACATCTCACACCATCTTTGCGTCCAGCTCGCAACATTACCTTAGGGGGAAACAACTCATGCCATCTTTGCGTCCAGTTCCTAAACTCAAGGTCTGGCCACTTGCCTAGCACTTTCATAGCCTTTAAAATCGCATTACATTTCTTTTCTTCAGATGCTTACTTCGCTGAAATCTTACTTTTAAACAAAACGATCATAACCTTTTAGAATGTTTATAGTTCATTCGCTTTTGGCTTAAAAACTTCTTATAAACGGAATAGGTTTGCTAACTCATAAATCGACTTTGTAAATAGCTTAAAAGCTTCTTATAGACGTAATAAGTTTATTAATACGTAAATCGACTTCCTTTGAAACCTAAAAGCTTCTTAAAAATGCAATAAGCTTGTTAATACGTAAACCGACTTCGCTTTAAATTTAAAAGCTTCTTATGAACGTAATACGTTTACTAAATCGTAAAACGACTTAGTTCCTAACTTAAATGCTTCGTACAGACGTAATAAGCTTGCTAAATCATAAAACGACTCCGTTTCTGACTTGAAGGCTTCGTATAAATGTAATAAGGTTGCTAAATCATAAAACGATTTCGTTTCTAACTTGAAAGCTTTGTATAAACATAACTAGGTTGCTAAATCATAAAACGACTTCGTTTCTAACTTGAAAGCTTCGTATAAACGTAATACGATTATTAATTTGTAAAACGAAACCCATTTGGAACTTAAAGTGCTTAGTTAGCGTTTAATTCAAACTAGATTCGTAATAAAATCCTCAGTTTTCATTTTATAACTCATTTCAATCCCTTTTAGAACTCAAAGGAGGGTGTGTAAATAAACTGAAGGCTTAAAACGTTCCAAACTTACTACTGTTTAAACTTAAAGTACTTGGCTCGTTTATAAGGTAAACATTTCTTCATAAATTTTCAATGTAAATGCTTCTTGAAACATAATGGTTTTACTAGCTCTTAACTCGAAACTCCATAGAGACTCAAGTAAGCAAATAGCATACAAATCAGCTAAACTCACAATTAGCACCTTAAGATGCTCTTTTTCAAGTTGTCTAAATTCTTTTAATCGCAAGGAGAAGTCATACACTAACCGATACCTTAAAACATTTTCGAACTCACTTTTAGTTCGCTTTTAAACTTTCTAAACCTATCAATTATTCAGTCGAATCACTAACTGAATAGTTCGACGATTTAGGGCCTTTTTACACCTTAGATGTCCTAACAAACGAATAGACGACTGACAAACTTAAAAGCATTTTCAAACGTGCAAAACAAACTTTCTAAATGACCTTTTTTTTTAAAGACGTCTAAAGTTTCAAGAATTAATTACATAATATCACGTAGCATATCGGGGGAAATGGCTTCACACATAGCACATTCATACACTTGATATCACAACCCAGCAGAATCTGCCCATTAAGCCACACATGGCCTCGCAATCTACATGATTGCGGTAATTGACAACCCTAACTCCCTTCTCACACAGCACCAACCACAAGAACCTCAAACCACTCAATAGTTCCACCTCGAGCCATCCAACTTCCAACTCGGTTTAGCATTGTCATAAACAAACCAACAATGCATAAAACGATCACATATAGGTGTGGCATTCTTGCTCAATAGTCAACATAGAATTTAATGTCTACTAAACCGATGCAAATAGAAACTTTAAGCAATATTTACTTTCTTGTTTGCAAACCAATATCCATAGGCATAGTGTTTCCTTTGTAATTACCAAGAATAAACCATTAACATGCCTAAACTAATTTAGCCATAACTTTTAGACATAATTCAGTTTACACCACAATTACTTCAACTGCCCAACTAGCACTCTAAGCGTTAAATAGTCCTTCAAATGCGATAACTGATGCTACAACAGCCCACTATCAGCATTCTATTTACTTTCGAATTCTCAATTTAATCGGTCCATTCAACCATGCATTTACTCAATATGCAATTAACCAAAATCAGCGCCATGCTTGTAATTTCTCAATATCGATTCTAATTTACCCAAACTAACTACTAAACTCAGAATCGACATGCACTAGCTAATTTAGTTAAATTTGTTGAAAATAATAGTAATTTAGGAAGAAAGGAACCTTACCTTGAACCCAAGCCAGAGGTTCAATTCACGGTTGTGGGCTCGACTTTAGGGGCTCGAACAACTCCAATCCTTCGCCTCTTGCCTACCCATGCTCGAACAGGACCCAAATCGTGCCCAAATTCCCGAAATATGAACCCTAAAATAGACCCAAACTCACTCACTGATTTGAGGTTGAATTGGGGTTTGAAACTAGCGATTTCTACCATAATTTATAGAAAATTGAAGCAACTAAGAGGTGAAGTTCATGGCCATACCTGGGGCATGCGTTCGAGCTTTAATTCAGCGCCAAGAAAAGTGGTTAGCTTGTTCAAATTTCAGCCCAATTCACATCAAATGGGCGGCCAACTCGTAGGGGAGGTCGAATGGGATGAATTTATCGTTGTGTGGGGCGAAAATCTTCTAGGCTTGAGCTTAGAAGTGACGTTAATGGAGGAGGAGAGGAGGAGGAAGAAGACGAGCAGTAGAGAGACAAAGAGAGACTGTCGGGGGGGATCGCGGCATGTGGAGAAAGAAGGGGGTCATGCGTGAATTTACTTATTCACCCCTACTCTCATTCGTTTATTTTTTGTCCAGGCTGATATTTATTCGATACCGCTAGTCTAATTCGTAATCCGAATTCTAAACCCAAATCCATAATATAACATTTCATCGATTGCTTGTTCTCAAATACAGCCAGGTTCGATTTAATAAACATCGATCTAATGTTGACAACCTATCGTATTCAGGTTCCTAATCGATTTAATACTCATTAATAACTGTTAATAACACTTATTAGAAATCATTGAAGGATTTTCAAAACTAATAATAATGATATTACTACTAGTGATAAAAATATTCTTTTTAGTAAAATCATCACTCACATAATCACGTCAATAATTAATATAACTCGTGTTGTTAAATAAAAAAGGTTTTTATAACGTAAAAAGGCGTTACGAACAGCTTGACAGAAAACAAGGTACGTGGGCCTTACACTCTCCCCTCTTAAAAGAATTTCGTCCTCGAAATTGCTTACTTGGAGGAATTAATGGGGGTACTTCACTCGCATTCCTTTCACAATCCAAGTCACTTTACGCTTAGCTATTCATTCCATCTTTACGATAGCATCCCATCCTTAGATTTCTGGTCGTACCAAATCATCAGGGAGCATTTTCCCTTGTATTATACAACTCAATCTCTACAGGCATGATCGGTATGGCAGATAGTTCCTAAGGAAGAGGTCATGTAATGTTGGATATGCATCTCATGAGGCTTACTAACAAGTTTCCTCGGTTTCCATTAGGCGGCTTGCTTTCCTTTGTCCTATTTCATCCCATGTTTAAACCTCCTGAAGTTTTTGTTTCCCTAAGAATTGCATCCTCTGGGCCAATTCTTCCTTTACTAGGTCCTTCTCTCTATTCTCAATCTCGATTTCGCTCATGATGCGGGCTATTTTCACGGCCTTTTGGTACATTTCTTGGAAACTATCATAAGTATATCCTGCTATTATCTGTTTCACTTCCCCTCTTAATCCTTGTTCGAAGTTGTCCATTCTCATTTCTTCGGTGGCCACTTGATTTGGTACAAATCGACTCAGCTTATTCAACTTCGCCGCACATTCTATTACGCTCATTTCTTCTTGCATCAAGTATAAGAACTCCCGCTCCTTAACTCTTCTTACGTCTTGAGGGTAATATTAAGCGTTCATTAAGGTTTTCCGTTGGTTTTAGGTTAACACATGTTCACCTACCTTAGGTTTCACTGATCCCTACCAGAACTCAGCTTCTTTTTCAAATTGGTAAGCGGCCAGGTGCACCTTGAACCACTTAGGGTACTCCATGATCTCAAATAAGTTTTCCATTTTCCGAAGCCACTCCTTGTATACCATAGGGTCAGCTCCACCTTCAAACTTAGGAGGCTTAAGCTTACTAAGCTGATATATCATCTCCATGGCAGTTAGCTCTAGTATGAGTTTACGTCGAGGAGGTATCTGTCACATAATTAATTACACATCAATCCAATTCTACTCATCTCTCCTATAACCTGGGATCTTCTTATAACACAACACTCTAAACGTATGCCTCCATTTTTGTCATCCCAACCTCATATTGCGAAGCCAATGTCCTCATCAATATCTTCGTTGCCCTGTATGATTAATCCGAGTATTTAAACTTCGTAATCTTCGGTATCATCATATCAATGGTGACTTCTTCCCGTGCCTCTTCATTCTTTTCACTTAACTTACATTCCAAGTACTCAATCCAAAACCTTTAGACTCCAAAATATGTCTCTACTTTTCTACCATGTTGTTAGGTTCCGCCAAGTGTCTCTCTATTAAGACAATATAGGTGGTAAATAACATTCACCACGGTATTTCATCCTACATGTCATTTGTGAACTCATCCAAGATGATTGAAAAAGGGCTTAAAGCCAATCCTTGATATAACCTAGTATCAACAAGGAAGTCCTTTAGGTCTCTTTCTAGCAATCTAATCCTTAGTCTCCACTCTCTCATACATATGTTCAATAAACATAATAAAAAGGTAAATAATTCTTTCTTCAACAATTCCAATGCACTTCTCAAAGCACCCTATCACAAGCCTTCTCAATACAAATGAACACCATATGCAAATCCCCCTTTTTTTCTTTTTTTTTTTCCTATCCCTCTAGAATTCCATAAGTCTTCTCATAAGATTCACTGCTTTTGTAGTTGTTCTTCTTGCAATGAGACCAAACTGCTTCACAAAAATTAAAGTCTCCCTCCTCAACTTCTTCCCTATCATCCATTGCATGCCAGAATATAACGGCATTCCATGTGGCCAACCATAGAGGTAGATAAACGCAGTCGACGATGAGGAAAACTATCCTACACTACCACTGAGATGGTAAGGGAAGAATCGGCATACACATACATACTATAAATTATACACTTGTTAATACAAGTAATACCAGGCAAGACATAATCACATAGGCACATAAGTCACATATCTTCACATAACATATACCTATTATGCTATCTAACTACATAATACAAACCTATGGCTCTGATGCCGCCTAATGTAATGCCCCCAACCTGAGGAGGGGTCACACCGCCAAGACTTCCTAGAGGAAAATCCTTAAGGCTCTTGAAGATCAAGGGTTTGGATTAACATTTAGATAGTCATTCTAAAACAAAATGCCAGAGTTTCCCCTATTTTAGCAACATTTTGGGGTCTGAGCTCGGCTAAGGGTACCTGTAAATTGGGAATAGGGTGTAACATTTGCTAAAACATCCCGAATTCAACCCCTCTGCCACTCACCTGGGGTTAGATCACAAGCAAACAACTAACATGCTGGGGTCAGAATGATAAAAATACAGGTACAGAGCCAACTACATGCTTTCGCATACAAAATGAACTTAAAGATTTACAACATGGTAGATCGAACACTTGCAAAGCTGGCCAAAGATTTCTGAGCCGTCGGCATCAAAACAACTTAAAAGGATCTCTTATACCTGCTCAAACCGAACCTAGAAAAGGGAATAAGTAAAGGAACGAGTAATCACACACTCAGTGAGAATTCCCCAACTCCTTAAAACCAAAATCATTTGCAGGCATTCATACCAATAATAGTCACATATCACGTATTGGTATACTACTATCATATTAGGCAATCAAAATCACCAAGGAAAGATCACCACCCTTAAAACTTCATTCTAACGCCTCGACACATTTCTAGGCCCTGCACGATCAAGCCTCCCTACTAACAAATAGTTAGGCACATAATCAAACAAGCAACAAGATTGAGTTTGAAGCTTTCAAACATACTTTTGAAAATGCAGTGACTCTTCATATATTCCAAGATTGGTTTATAATTCACCCCAACTTCTTTAAGGCTTATAATTCTTTCTGAAAGTACTCAATACATCCAAACTGGTAAGAAAGACTTGGCAAGAAACATTCTTTCATCGAATATGCACATTGAAAAGTTTGAATGTACGATGCATTACTAGAATGTAACTATACTTCATTTGAAATTTCATTTAAACTATATTCAGAACACATTCATAAAATATATGCAGGTTAAGTATATTTGAAAACTTTCTTCTTTTCTTAAAAATGCTTTACTTGGCCTCTTGAGGCTCATATTCCTTCAGAAGAACATCTTTTCTTTTCTGAACTGCTTAGAAAGGCAAAAAGCCAAATCTTCTTTTTATCAGGAACTTACTTATAACATAAAAATATCTTATTGTGCTGGCTAGGGAGGTCAACACCGCCCTTTAGTGAGATCGTCACTCTTAATCTACATTATCCCCAGGGTATACGTACTTAACTTTTGACCAAAACAAGTCTTAGCAGAGAAACTCTAACCTCGATACTGTCCTCTGTGGGGCAACAACTCACACCAGGATAATCATATCCTGAGTCCAGTCCCCCTCAAGATTTTCTTACGCATCACAGATTGGGGAACAGCTCACACCAAGATAATCATATCTTGAGTCCAGCTCTCGGGAACAGCTCACCCCATCTTTGCGTTCAACTCCCAACATTACCTTAGGGGGAAATAGCTCACGCCATCTTTGCATTCAGTCCTCACCCTCAAGGTCTGGCCACTTGCCTAGCACTTTCATAGCCTTTAAAATCGCATTACATTTCTCTTCTTCGAATGCTTACTTTGCTTAAATCTTACTTTTAAACAAAACGATCATAACTTTTAAAATGTTTATAGTTTATTCGTTTTTGGCTTAAAAACGTCTTATAAACGGAATAAGTTTGCTAACTCGTAAATCGACTTCGTAAATAGCGTAAAAGCTTCTTACAGACGTAATAAGTTTATTAACACGTAAATCAACTTCCTTTGAAACTTAAAAGCTTCTTAAAAACGTAATAAGCTTGTTAATACATAAACCGACTTTGCTTTAAATTTAAAAGCTTCTTATAAACGTATTACATTTACGAAATCGTAAAATGACTTAGTTTCTAACTTAAATGCTTCGTACGAATGTAATAAGTTTGCTAAATCGTAAAACGACTCTGTTTCTAACTTGAAAGCTTCGTATAAACGTAATAAGGTTGCTAAATTATAAAACGACTTCGTTTCTAACTTGAAAGCTTCGTATAAACATAATAAGGTTGCTAAATCGTAAAACGACTTCATTTCTAACTTGAAGGCTTCGTATAAATGTAATACGACTACTAATTCGTACAATGAAACCCATTTGGAACTTAAAGTACTTAGTTAGCATTTAATTCAAACTAAATTCGTAATAAAATCCTCAGTTTTCATTTTATAACTCGTTTTAATCCCTTTTAGAACTCAAAGGAGGGTGTGTAAATAAACTGAAGGCTTAAAACATTCCAAACTTGCTACTAGTCAAACTTAAAGCGCTTGGCTCGTTTATAAGGTAAACATTCCTTCATAAATTTTCAACATAAATGCTTCTTGAAACATAATGGTTTTACTAGCTCTTAACTCGAAACTCCATAGAGACTTAAGTAAGCAAATAGCATACAAATCAGCTAAACTCACAATGAGCACCTTAAGATGCTCTTTTTCAGGTTATCTAAATTCTTTTAATCACAAGGAGAAGTCATACACTAACCGATGCCTTAAAATATTTTCGAACTCACTTTTAGTTCGCTTTTAAACTTCCTAAACCTATCAACTATTCAGTCGAGTCACTAACTGAATAGTTCGATGATTTAGGACCTTTTTACACCTTAGACGTCCAAACAAATGAATAGGCGACTGACAAACTTAAAAGCATTTTCAAACGTGCAAAACAAACTTTCTAAATGACCTTTCCTTTTTAAAGACATCTAAAGTTTCAAGAATTAATCACATAACATCACGTAGCATATCGGAGGAAAAGGATTCACACATAGCACATTCATATAGTTGATATCACAACTCGGCAGAATCTGCCCATAAAGCCACACATGGCCTCGCAATCTACACGATTGCGGTAATTCACAACCCTAACTCCCTCTTAACACAGCACCGACCACAAGAACCTCAAACCACTTGATAGTTCCACCTCGAGCCATCCAACTTTCAACTCGGTTTAATATTGTCATAAACAAATCAACAATACATAAAACGATCATATATAGGTGTGGTATTCGTGCTTAATAGTCAACATAGAATTTAACGTATACTAAACCGATGCAAATAGAAACTTCAAGCAATATTTACTTTCTTGTTCGCAAACCAATACCCATAGACATAGTATTTCCTTTGTAATTACCAAGAATAAACCATTAACATGCCCAAACTAATTTAGCCATAACTTTTAGACATAATTTAGTTTACACCACAATTACTTCAACTACCCAACTAGCACCCCTAAGCATTAAATAGTCCTTCAAATGCGACAGCTGATGCTATAACAGCCCACTATCAACATTCTATTTACTTTCAAATCCTCAGTTTAATTGGTCCATTCAACCATGCATTTACTCAATATGCGATTAACCAAAATCAGTACCATGCTTGTAATATCTTAATATCGATTCTAATTTGCCCAAACAAACTACTAAACTCATAATCGACATGCATTAGCTAATTTAGTTAAATTTGTTGAAAATAACAGTAATTTAGGAGGAAAGGAACCCTCACCTTGAACCCAAGCTAGAAGTTCGATTCACAGCTATGGCCTCAACTTTAGGGGCTCGAACAACTCCAATCCTTCACCTCTTGCTTGCCCATGCTCGAACAGGACCAAATCAAGCCCAAATTCTCGAAATTCAAACCCTCAAACAGACCCAAACTCATTTACTGATTTGAGGTTGAATTGGGGTTTGAAAGCAGCGATTTCTGGCCTAATTTATAGAAAATTGAAGCAACTAAGAGGTGAAGTTCATGGCCATACCTGGGGCATGCATTCGAGCTTCAATTCAACGCCAAGAAAAGTGGCTGGCTTGTTCGAATTTCAGCCCAATTCACATCAAATAAGCAGCCAACTCGTAGGGGTGGTCGAATGGGATGAATTTGCGGTTGTGTGAGGCGAAAATCTGCTGGGCTTGAGCTTGGAAGTGACGTTAATGGAGGAGGAGAGGAGGAGGAGGAAGACGGGAAGTAGAGAGAGAAAGAGAGACTGTCAGGGGGGGCATCGCGGCAGGTGGAGAAAGATAGGGGTCACATGTGAATTTACTAATTTACCTCTTCTTACTCCCTTTCGTTTATTTTTAGTTCAAGATGACTCTTATTCGATACCGCTAGTCTAATTCATAACCCAAGTTGTAAACCCAAATCGATAATATAACATTTCATCGATTGCTTGTTTCCAAATACAGTCATGCTCGATTTAATAAATATCGAACTACTTCTAAGGGTGACAACCTAATCATATTCAGGTTCCTAATCGATTTAATACCCGTTAATAATCGTTAATAGCGCTTATTAGAAATCATTGAAGGATTTTCAAAACTAATAATAATAATATTACTACTAGCGATAAAAATATTCTTTTTAGTAAAATCATCGCCCATATAAGCACATCAATAATTAATTTAACTCGTATCGTTAAATAAAATAGGTTTTTATAACGTAAAAAAGCATTACGAGCAGCTTGATAGAAAACAAGGTACGCGGGCCTTACTCTATATTTATATATGTATGTGTGTGTGTGTGTGTGTGTGTGTGTGTGTGTGTGTACATATATATATATATATATATTTGTCTATATGTATATGTATGTATAATATATATATATATATATATATATATATATATATATATATATATATGTATATATGTATATGCGCGTACATATATATATATACACACACACACACACATAAATATATACATATGTACATATATTCATGTATGTATATGTGTGTGTGTATATATATATATATATATGTACACACACACACGCACATATATATATATATATGTATATATGTATGTATGTATGTATGTATGTATGTGTATATGTGTGTGTGTTTGTATCTGTGTGTCTCTGTGTGTGTATGCCTATATCTATATATATATATATAAATGTATGTATATACATACATACATTTACATACATATATATATATGTGTGTGTGTGTGTGTGTGTGTGCGTGTGTGTGTGTGTGTGTCTATGTATATATATTTATATTTATGTATATATATATATACATATATATATGTGTGTGTGTGTGTGTGTGTGTGTGTGTGTGTGTGTGTGTATCTATATATAATATATATATATATTTATATGTGTGTGTGTGTGTGTGTGTGTGTGTGTGTGTGTGTGTGTGTGTGTGTGTGTATTGACCAACACTGCCGCAAGCACACAGGTGTTGGTAGTATAGATAAAAGCTATCGTTCTTTAGGGATTAAAGTAATCTATCGAGCGTGGTCTTGTCAGAATATGCTAAGCAAAACTCTATTTTAAATGGATTCGATTAACAACTGCAAATAAACTTGTCTAAAACATTAAGAGAAAAACGTCTAGGAATCCTTGCAGTTACAGAAGAGAATTGGATCAAAATAAATAAACATGTGCTATTCGCTAATTGATTAATTCTGAGGAATTGTAATCTTGTAAAGAAACTTGATATATTCTTTTGAAATCAATCAAATTCTCCTAAGCTAAGCAAACGTTGTTCTTTCAAACTAATTTGAGTTAATCCAAGTTTGATATATTCGATTACTTACTAGCCCTCCTAACATATAAATCTCTCTTTCGAGACAAAGTTATGCTAAGTCTATCTAAGCAGTCCAACAACCAAATGTCGTCTTCCGAATGTTCACTCAATTGTTTCAGGTGTGCAAGTAAATTTTGGCCAAAAATTAACTCTCAACATATCAAACACTTGATAGAATGAAATCAAACCAATCATGAAAATAAACACAATTCTTTAAATCAAAACATGATCCAATAACAATTTTCACAAACTACTAAATTGTTAGATTAAGAAAACTACTCATACATAATAATGGATAAACTAATCAAAAAAATCGATCAAATCCTGAGCGAAAGGGACTGGACTGAGATTGCCTTCACCAAGGGCTTCAGAACCGCCTCAGGATCAAAACTCTCACACTCAAAACTCACACAAAACTAAGCAAAGAACAAAACCAAGCAAAGAACAAAATTTGAAAGAAACTAAACTACACTAGGCTAATTCTACTTGCTTGCTTGCATGGAATGCCTTGGAGTGTTCTTCCGTCGCTATTGAACGTCACTATTTATAGAAGATTTCAGTTGATCTCAGCCACACAGCCGAGGAAAAATGAAGAGGCAACAGTTACAGGCATACCACGGTCCGTGGGGTTCACCACGGTCTGACCGTGGTCTGCGCTGGATCCGAATTTTTGCTCTTTCTTTGCTCTACGGTCGTAGCATAACATGGATAACCGTGGGAGAGGTCAAAACACAGCCATTAAAGGCTAAATGTTGGGTGAAAAGACCAAAAATCTTGCAAAATACATGAAACAACTACACCCAAGTATGAATCGAGAATAGGAGAGTAAATAACATTATTACGCATGAAATTCTCCTGAACACGAGGCAAAATAGCCCTAAAAAGATGTACATATGAAGCACTTATCAAACTCTCCCATGCTTAAACTGTTGCTTATCCTCAAGTAATGCAAGTATTAAAGATGTACACAGCCTCCTCAAGATAGACATAGATAACATTCAAATGGCAAAAATGATCCAAAGGTAGCCCAAAAAGATGCAAAAATATCATTAGGAAACAGAATACGAAATGAAATTTCAAAAAACTTTTATAGACCACAATGCAAAACTTAAACCAATTGTCCTCCAAATTATCAAATACAAGCATTCTAGCATGTGAAACGAGTAAGACTAGTAAGGCCGGTAGAACCTCACTGTAGCTATGTGGCACTTAGCACTCATGTATTTGACAATGTATATATATGAAGGTTCTCTCAATTCTCATTCCTTGGACACAAATCTACCATAGGCTTGACAAGATTTTCAAATTCGCGACTACTAAAATGTAAATACACTAAACAATCATGAGGACTTTCATAGGGATGTAATGTTGCTTAGGGTAAAGGTAAAAGGGGAATAAATGTTTTTGGAAATGAGGACCGAAAAGCTATAGACCAAGAGCTTAAACAATTCCAATGCATTATACTACATCATTCTCGAACCATATCAACTCATTAACAAAATAAATCCCAAATGAAAAGAGATAGAGTCGAAAATCACAAATACCTTACATTCCCACCGAGGCTAATCACTTTCGTCGAATTTTTTTTCTATTTCTTTTATTTTTCTTTTGTTCAATTCTCTTTTTTTTCCCTTATTTTCTTTTTTTTTCTTTTTTTCACAGAGGAATAGCCAAGAGAATCCCATAACAAACTTTAAGATTGAACTCTTCTCTAAACTTTACATAATAAAATAAGGGATTTATCAAATCCTTGCATCCTTACACCAAACAGTGAAAGTTCACTAAAGAGAATAACAATCCATCTTGCTGATGCCCTATCAAACTTGATGCAAAAGAATGTAAAGCTCTTCTAGCCTTGGCTTAAGGGTAACACAAGTATTTGGCCATGGGCTAAAAGTAGGCGCTTCAAATCAAGAAAAACAATTATAGGCTCAAAGGGGCTAACAAGGGATACAATACACAACAAGGGTGACTATTTGGCCATGGGTTTCAAATAAATAAAAGAAAGAAAAATGTCTCAATCATATTGCCTAAATGCATATGCGAAATGTGATCTTGAATGAGAATCAAGGCGAGTTCTAGAGAAATAACATCAAGGAAAAGTCGCACATAAAATAAAAATATGAGACTAATAATGATAAACAGTCTCTAAAGACTCAAAGTCTCACAAGATATCTACCACAGTCAAAACTAGCTTGCTAGCATACACATGCCAAAATTTCATGTAAAGACTCATGGGGAAAAATCAATTCGCATTCAACATGTGGTCAAAACATGAAACTCAGTTTGAAAATTCATTCACAAATTTTTATGCACAATCTGGGCGAATCAAAAGATCAAACTAATCAAAGAAAGTTACCAAATCTACAAAGATCATCATCGAAGGATTTTTTTTGATTTTTTTTCTTTTTGAATTTTTTTTTTGGTTTTCCTACAAACAATGCAGACTAAAATGTAAAAGAAACTAACAAAAGAAAGAAACTAAAATACAACCGAGAAGAAAACTAAAAACAAAACTAAAACAAAAACTACAAAAACTACCACTAAAAATATATACAAAGAAAAAAAAAACAAACACACCGAACCAAAAACAGGCATCAGACGCCAAATATTAACTAACTTCCCCATGCTTGAATCACACATTGCCCTCAATGTGGGCACATCATAATAAAAAGGAAAGGGGAGTAGCATAAATCAAAATCAAAGAGGAGGAGGTGGAGGAGGATGGGGTGGTTCTCTATAGGAGATATGCCAATCTCGCGAGGTCTCTAGACATGCCCTATAGTCTTGCAAATATTGGGTCTAGGAAGCAAGCAACCCACGAAGCTCATCGTGGCACTGTTGGACAAAGTCCCAAAGAGTGGCACTCTCTTAAACTACAAATGCTCAGGGGGAAACTTGTTCCTCTTGAATGAACCTAAGGTGTCTTAGATATCAGAATACTCAGGTGGGGGCAGTTGAGAGGAAGAACTAAGTCCTGCTTGACTAGAGTGAGGGGTGGGTTGGTGGGGTACGGGCTGAACAACCTCGTCATCACCAGGTACCCAGTAAAGGTTACCTTGGCGAAGCAAAGTAGTACAATCGACATTGGAAAGCGGCAAAAGCCGATCTCCATGATAAATCCAACACAAACGGCCCACCTCAACTTTCAAAAGTTCATAATCTCAAAAGCAGCTTGATTAAGCCGCCCAGACCTAGAAACTCTATTCTTAGGATTGGGCTCAACACCCTAAAATCTAGCAATAGTAGTTATTATCCCACAAATGACTATTCTCCCTTTAGTGCTAACAGCAGCACTATGAAATTGCCTAGCTAAGAATGAACCTGGGTTAAGTTGGACACCATCAAGCATATATGATAGAAAGCACAACTCAAACAATCTCGAGACATTCAGACTATCGTCCCGAGCAAACAGAGAATAAAAAAGGATACGCTGAGCTACTCTAATGCAAGGGTTCCCAATAAGCGTGCATTTCGATGAACTGGTACTGTACCTAACACTCCTCGAAAGTTCACCCTAAAATGGGTTCAGGTTGAATTCGCGGGGGACTTGACGATGCGATAAGTCCATGCTAGGGGGAAATCAAAAATGCTGTTGAAGGTACCTAAGTTTAGTTCATACAAGTGACCCTACAAATAAAACAATATACATCTAGCTTGACATTGAGGCCCTTTAGTGACCTCGACATGGAGTGTACTTAGAAATTCTAAGGTCAGGTCCCTCTATGTATGCTCTTTGAGTTCTAAAAAGTGGCTTATACCAACTATAGCAAACAACCAATGAATATCATCCAACATTCCCAATCAGGCTAACAAATCTTCATCATAGTATCTAGTTGCGACTATTACATGTTCATTCAAACAATTATACTTAGCGACATGATCGGGATGAGTCAAACCAAGACGGTAAAGAATGTTACCTCTAGCACGTGTATTGGTTGATGCTCTGGATGTCCTTTGAGGTCAGGGTGGTGCTTAACTTGATGAACCAACCTCCTTGGTACTCCTTTGCCTTTTGTTTGGTGCCATGGTTACAAAACTTAACCAAAAACAGAACTAAAACCAAAAATAGGAACAAAAACCTAGAAAATTAATGAAAATAAGTAAAAATGTGAAGAATTAGAAAGAGAAAAGGATGGGTATGGTGGATGAATGTGGGTGAAATGAATTTTGAAGAAGAAGAAGAAAAAAGATGAGAATTTGTAGATGAAATGGGGAGATTAAGTGAAAGGGGCGAATTTGGTGTGAAAATGAAGAAAAATGGAGAAGATTTGAGGGAGATTGAAGGTGTTAGTTATGGAGGTTTTAGAGAGAGAGAAGGGAGGAAGAGAGAGAAAAAGTGTCCAGTGAAGAAGACGAAATGAGGGGAAATGGAAATGGCACCGTGGTCAAAAATATAGACCGCGGCCCATAGCAGCCAACCATGGACCGTGGGCTCAGCACGGTCGGTCCGTGGTGTCTGCTTCTACTCAGTTTTTTTCTATTTTTTTAGGTTTGGCACCCTATGGTCATATTGCTAGTTTTTCTGACCGTGGTGCCAACGTTTTATTCATATATTTATATTTTTTCTCCCTTTTTTTTCTCTTTTTTTTCTAAAACAACTAAAATTAATAAAAAAAATCAAAACTATAAAAAGTAAAGAGAAAAAAAGCATGGGTTGCCTCCAAGAAGCGTTCTTTTAAGGTCAAGAGTTTGACCCTTGTTCTAGGCTTGGTTTGGATCAGCCTTATCGCGAACCACAAAGTCGAACTTCTTCAGTTGAAGGTACCATCTTAACAATTCTGGCTACAGGTCCTTTATCTTCCTAACTTGGTGCCATAATGCACCATGTGCATACAAAACAAATCGCTCTATTCGCCCATCAGATGAGCTATCATCTACTTGCTTAACCCCTACATATAAATCGATATCGAAACCTTCCAAAGGGGGCATAGAGTGAACAACCTGTGCAAACCTGCAATACTCACTTATCGAAGAATCATTAGAAATAGGGGCCTTAATCTCGGGCTTGTTAGGTGGCATAGGAGCAAAAAAATCCACCTTAACATACCCTTGGTCAGGGTCCTCATACGAAATCCATTCAGAATCAGAAGGATCTTTATCATTCAAGACATACTCTGTATCATACTTAAGGAAAAAGGGTAATACATCCAATATAGAAGAATAAGGAGAAACAGCATCCTCCTTCCTATGACTAAACACAACAAACCTCCCCTCTACCTCAAAAGAGATACTATCCTCTCTCACATCAGTATGATAACCAACTGTCACCAAAATGGGCCTACCTAAGATAATTTGGCATCATCAATTTTAGGAATATCGACTACAATGAAATCTTCTAACACTCAAATGTCTCCTATATTGACTGGCACATCTTCCAACCTGCCTATGGGCTGTGTTACAGAACCATCAGCCAACTGTAGTGAAAAGGGGGCGACTAGTAATGGTCTTCGGTGTAGCTTATGAAACAAAGAGTAGGGCATTATGCTGACACTTGCACCTAAATCACGCAGCCCTCTCTCAATTTCTACCTTTCCTACAACGCATGGGATAGAAAAACTACCTGGGTCAAGAAGCTTAGAGAAAAAATGGTGGGGATTTGAATAGAGTCATTCTCCACAAATGTGGCAGTCTTGCCATCATAGTTGCTCTCCTTACTACCAGCCATAGTTATTTCTCTACCCTCTTCCATTGGTACTTCCTCAGAGTCAGTTAAGTCCTCTTCATCCTCTTTCATGGTGACACAGTTGCAATGCTCACGAGGGTTGGGTTCAGGCTTATTGGGAAGTCTATCTGGGGGCATAGATGAAAAAGTAGCTTTTTGGGCAATCTAAGCCTCTAACATCCTATTATGAGTTATAAGCACATCAATCTTGGAGGCTAATTACTTAATGTACTCATCTTGTTTATGTTGTGCCATAAGCATATTTTCCATCATTAGCTCAAATTTGACTTTTGGGGCATCGGAGAAGGGAAAGGGGGTCTTTGAAAACCAAGGGGTACTCTAGCATTCATAAGGGCATATTCATAGTGTTTGGATTCGACCTATAAGAGAAATTCGGGTGATTCTTCCAACATGGATTATAGGTGTTAGAGTAAGGGTCATTAGTCGATCTCGGGTTGAAATTATGAACATAATTAACTTCATTAGGGTCTTGAGAAAAAGGACTCCCAACTTGACAGTTCAAAGATATATGCTCAATTGAACCACAAATCACACAAGGGGAAGAGGTACTTAAGTTTACAGCATTAACATTCAATTGGTCTAGTCTTTTAGTTATGGCATCTACTTTAGCAAAAAGTAAAGTAAAAGCATCAACTTGGATTTTGCTCATTAAAGTTTCATCTCCTCGATAAGGTTATAGGCTTCATCCTCGATCTTACTCATTAAAGTTCCTCCTGCCGCCACATCAATAGTGGACCTCATAGCTTGGATCACACCATCATAAAAAGCCTGGATAATTATCCAGTGTTGAAGACCATGGTAGGGGCACAAACGCAGCAAATCTTTAAAACACTCCCAGGCTTCATAGAGCGTCTCATCCTCTTTTTGCAGAAAGTTCGTGATTTGATTTCTCAGGCTCATTGTCTTGCTTGGAGGGAAGAATTTGGCAAAGAAAGCTCTTCTCAACTCATCCCAAGTAGTTATGCAACCAGACGGCAAAGAGTGCAACCAAGCCCTTACTTTATCCCTCAATGAAAAAGGGAATAAGTGTAGGCAAATCGCGTCACTGGAGACTCTGTTTAAGTGTAGCGTATAGCACACCTCTAGAAAGACCGAGAGGTGTAGATTCGAGCCTTCTAAACGAGTTCTGTCGAACTGAGATTACTGTACCATGGAAATAAGTGCTGACTTGAGTTTGAAGCTGTTGGCATCCACAGCAGGCCGAGCTATGCTTGAGGCGATCCCTTGGAATCCAGGAGTAACGAAATCACGAAGGGTCCTTCTTTCTTCACCCACCATGTTTGGATTCTTTCTTATCTCGTGCCTTTGTTCTTCGATCCTTTGCTTTTTCCTCTTTAAGTGAAAAGTCCTCCTAATTTCTGGATCGGGCTCGTACAAAATCACACTTCACATAAACTAGAAAAAAAATTCTTGCAAGCACTTTTACCAATACTACTAGCGCAATAAAATAGGAAAAAGAAAAATAACAAGAAAACAAAATAAAACAAAATAATAAAAATGACCAAAAAACAAAATAAAACAAAATAATAAAAATGACCAACACTGCAGCAAGCGCACGGGTGTTTGTAGTATAGATAAAAGATATCGTTCCTCAGGGACTAAAGTAATCTATCAAGCCTAGTTTTGTTGGAATATACTAAGCAAAACTCTATTTCAAATGGATTCGATTAACTACTGCACATAAACTTTTCTAAATGAATAAGAGAAAAATATCTAGGAATCTTCGCAGTTATGGAAGAAATTTGGATCAAAATGAATAAATGTATGCTACTCTCTAATTGGTTAATTCTGAAGAATTGTAATCTTATCAAGAAACTTAATATATTCTTTCAAAATCAATTAAATTTGTCAAAACTAAGCAAACGTCGTTCTTTCAAACTAATTTGACTTAATCCAAGTTTAATATATTCGATTACTTGCTAGCCCTCCTAACATATAAATCTCTCTTTCGAGATGAAGTTATGCGAAGTCCATTCTGGTAGTCCAACAACTAAAAGTTGTCTTTCGAATGTTCACTCGATTGTTTCAACTGTGCAAGTGAATTTTGGCCAAAAATCAACTCACAACACATCAAACACTTGATAGAACGAAATCAAATCAATCATGAAAATAAGCATAATTCTTTAAATCAAAACATGATCTAATAACAATTTCACAAACTGCTAAATTCCTAGACTAAGAAAACTACTCATACATGATAAAAGATAAACTAACCAAAAAAATCGGCGATACCTTGAGTAGAAGCAACTTGATTGAGATGGTCTTCACCAAGGGTATAAAGTTTGTCGTGGAGCCACAAATTTAACCACTACTTTGATTTTTAAATACAATTTATAGCATAGGGAAGTAGAGATCGATCCACGAGGAAAGATTGTTTTAAAAAGGCTAGCTTAGTCCTAAATGATTTTACTAATCCAATTTATTAAATCTAATCGTAATAATTCTAAAATAATTAAAATCTAATGAATAAAAATCTAGAAAAACACCTAATGATGCTTCTAAATATTTTGGATTATATTCTGGAAAGAAAACAATAAAAAGCTTTCCTAAATAATCTAAAAAATAAAAACAGAATAGTAGCTGAAATTTTAATTAAAAATCAAAACAGCAAATAATAATCCAAAAATAAATATTAAAAATGTCAAACAGCAACCTAAAATATTATTATTCAGGTACATAAGCTTACGACTCCTCAATTGTATCCAAATAATTTCAAAAAAATCAAATCAGAAAATTACCACAAAATATCAATGCAGAATATTAAATCTGAAATTAGAAATAAAATAATCTGCATAAATATAAATACGAAAATAATCAATAAAATTACCCTACTTCTAGGACACAATTTTCTGGACTTAACAATACCTAATAATCGTGAATTAACAATTAAAATCAAAATTTTCAGAATTAATAACCTAAAAACCTGCACATATCAATTTTACAAAATAATTCTGAAAAATTATCAAATAACTTCCAAAAATTACAGAATTACGTATGGGTAGACTAGGACACCATATAAACTCTAGGAACTGATAAAAATCAAAAAAGAACAAAAATAACTATTTTTAGTCTAATTTCTAACAAACCAGTCATTAAATACTAAAACTGAATATAAATAAATCTAAAATTATAACCACTCTAATAATCAAAATTTAAACTATCTAAAATTATCTAGACACTCCTAAAAGACTATAATTTTGGGGGGGTCGATTGAAATTATATTGAAGCTAATAAAAATAGAACAAAAATTAACAAACTAATCAAATTAACTCTAAGCAACAAATAATGATCAAAGGCTGTCAAATTTATGACAGATACTTAGTATAATCTCAATCCATCATACAAATTAATATTTATCATTAACACACAAGTTAATTTCATTTATGAGTTAAACTGTAGAAGACATCCACCAGCGGTTCTTCCCCATTTTTCCTTAGATTCTAGTTTAATTAGGTCCAGCCCTAATGTAAACCCTACTAATTTGATAATCCTTACACCAGCGTAAGAATTTAATCAAACCAGAGCATTACGTACTAGAAAAACATCATCTAGCACTTTGTAACCAATTTACCAGTAAATCGATTTAACAAAGATCTATAACGATTACCTAATTAAAAGAGATGGTTTTGAGCCATCCATGATTAATTAGGGTGATACTAATACTTAAAAGACGATAACTTTTACGTATTAAAGCCTTTTAAACTATCATATGAATTCGTATTAAACTAACTAGCATGTATTCTAATTAATATAACACGAATATCATGAACGATAAATACTAATCGCTATAGAATCATGAATATAAATCAATTAGGCAATAAAGCATAAGACTTGTTTCAAAATAATAAATTTAGCATGGCTTCAAGAAGATTATACTAAGTAAAAAAAATTACTCACTCATATTGAAAATTAAATCACAATAATTTAGCAAAGGTTTCATGTGTAATAATAATTTAAGGAGTTTAACCTAATTAAATAAAATAAGAATAACAACTAAAACAAAAAAAAAAAACTTATTAACCATGAAAGTGAGGCGGGGGTAATATAAGCGTGAAGGATTGAAGCAGCCGTTGCATTATTGTGTGTTTAGAAGAAGACGATGATGATGATAGATGATGGTGACGAGATGATAGGATGATGATGGGGCTTGAATGAAAATTGAAGGCGTGATATGGTGAGGTTATGAAGAGGGAGGAGCAAGGCGTGAGATGGGGTGTAGGGCATGTGATGGGGTCCTATGAAGCTGATTTATGGTGGAGGTATATATGAGAAGTGAGAGGGATTAGGGTTAGTAAGTTAGGGTTTCTTTCATCTCTTTCTTAGATTTCTTCTTCTTCAAGACTTTTAGCCTTTTCCCAACTCTTGAAACCCTAGCCCAAACTAAATAATTATAGAAATAATTTTTTTCATAATTATTATTTTTGGACCGTCTTTATAGCCAAGCGTGTAAGACCCGCACCTTGATGACTTGTCTTCTCCTTTTTATTTTATTAATGCCTAACCTGGAAAATATAAAAAATAAAGTAAAATAGATGCAATAATGTGTAAAATATAATCAAAATAATTGTTAAAACAATGCATGATTTTTTGGCATAACAAAGGGCTTCAGAACTGCCTCAGGATCAAAACTCTCACACTTAAAACTCACACAAAACAAAGCAAAGAACAAAATGAAACAAAGAACAAAATTTGAGAGAAACTAAACTAAACTAGACTAATTCTACTTCTTTGCTTACTTGGAATGCCTTGGAGTGCTCTTCCGTCGCTGCTGAACGTCACTATTTATAGAAAAATTCCGATTGATCTCAGCCACACGGTCGAGGAAAAACAAAGAGGCAACAGTTACAAACATACCACGGTCTATGGGGTTCACCATGGTCTGATCGTGGTCTGCGCTGGATCAGAATTTTTGCTCTTTCTTTGCTCTATGATCGTGGCCTAACATGGATGACAGTGGGGAAGGTCAAAACACAGCCATTAAAGGGCAAATGCTGGGTGAAAAGACTAAAAATTGTGCAAAACACATAAAACAACTACACCCAAGCATAAATCGAGAATAGGAGAGTAAATAACATTATTAAGCATAAAATTTTCCTAAAAACAAGGCAAAACCCTCAACAAGCAAAGACTAACCAGAAAGTTGCTTTGTTTTTTTTTTCCCCCTGCACAAAAACCAAATTGGTTAGAACTGCAAAAATCACACTAGAATGATGTCTAAAAATTGAAATGAAACTAATCTAAGCAACAAGAATCAAAACATGAACTTACTTCAAGAATCGAAAATAATCTAAACGAAATTACTAAAACAAAATAAAAACTCAATCGAAACCTACTAAAATGAAAATAAAACTAAAACAAAATTGACGCAAATGACTCGAATAACTAAAATACGACTCGAAGCAACCTAATCTCACAATAACATCCCCGGCAACGGCGCCAAAAACTTGTTGTGATTTCCCGCAAGTATACAGCTTAACGTTATAATACTTGAAGGTGTCGATCCTCAGGGATGAGTTGTGAAACTTAGGTTACCAAAAATTCTAACCTAAATTGAAATTAGATGCTAAAATCAACCAACTTACCATAAATTTATAGACCAAATCAATTTGTGAAACTGTGAGAAATATGCTAGCTTGCAATGCAAATGCACAAAAGACAATGAAAGCACCAAACTGCAGATAATTCAAGTGACCAACACTCGGTTGAATTCATTCCCTTCGCACGCAATAAACGAAACAGAGAGAGGAGAACGAAGGCATGAAATAGAGCAAACAAACCCAAGAGCAAAGACAAAGCCCAGATAAACTTGCTCCAAATGCTGAGAACTCAAATGCTTGAAATGTATGAAGCTAATTTTCAATGCCAATCCCAAAACTTCTCACTTGGATTCAACTAAATTGAAATCAATCACAACAATTTTGAGAATCTAACTTGAAATCTGAAAACAGAAACAAAAGCATGGAAGATAACTGGAAATTAAACCTAATCCACCCTGCTCTACGCTAGTCTAATCTACTGCTAATCTCCTCCGTTCCTCTATACTCGGCCCTCATTTGAAGCCTCCAAAAATGTCACTCCCATCCTCTTCAGTTGCCTCCTTTAGTCCTTGTAACCTTTCGATTTATGGTGGTGATAATGGTGGATAATGATGGAGGAAAGAGAAGAAGAAACGGTTGAGGAGAAGGAGGTGAGAAGGCGAGTTCATAGCCCCGTTTTCGTGGTCCTGTTCAGGTTCTGGGAATGAGGGAATGAAGAATGAGAAAGAAGGAGAGGGGAAGGGGGGGCTGTTGTGTCACGTGCCTGGCACGTGCTCAGCTAAATGAAAGGGAGAGAGGGAGAGATCAACATTGGGCCAGCCCAACGTGAGGAAAAAGAAAGGGCAAGGGAAGGGAGAAAAGGGGGCGCCTGGGCGTTACTAGGCCAAGAAGGAGATGAGGGGGCAAAGTGGGCTACGGACTGGGCCTCGGTGAGCACTAGGCGACTAGGCCGATTCTTCTTCTTCTTCTTTTCTCTATCCATTGCTTGTTATGACCCAATCTAATTTTGATTCAATTTTCTCTCTTTTTGTTCAAGCAATTTATTTGTTGTTCAAATGGGTCAAATTCCTATAAAATAAATAAAACTAATATTAAAATCTTAAATCAATAATTTATTTCGAGCAAAGATTAGATAATAAAAGGGTATAAAATATCATAATTTTAGACTGAACAAATACCCCCACACCTAAGTTTTGCTTGTCCTCGAGTAAAACAAAATTAAAAATTTTCAAAAAAAAATAAAAGCCTAACTCAATTTCGTAGGAATCGCGATTGCACTTAGCATGTGCAACAAGCCCTTTAAACCCCTAGGTTTCCCCTAGTGGACGAGTAATGTCTCGTGAGGGTTTGCAGAAGATATACCCACAAAATCTACAAAAGAAAACATAAAACAGAAAATCGAATAACTCTTTTTTATCAAAAATTAATATGTACAAAGTTCGGGAAAGATATATACACATTCCAATCAACTAAATCACCCTTGTAGCAAAGATGTTGGCCTGCATATAAACATATTGTACACATCAAGGCTTCGTACCCCAAGAATGGCATCAAAGCACTAACTTTTCACCCAATTGCACATCAAGACTTAGAATCCATCCCAGTACTCGTGTGCATGTATATCATCATCTTGGGGTTCAAGTTTACCAAAATCAAACTCAACCCCATGGAACTGACACAAACTACAGTATTGATTTATTAACATTGGAAGCAAGCATTCCCAGTAGCAATATTGCCTCAAAGGGTTACACCCAGTAGCGCATGCCTTAAAGGGTTACTTGTCATTCCAAATTTTATTTCATTTCCTTTTCGTCTTTTTTTTCCTTTTTTAAAATTTTTGTTTCTGTCTTTTTTTTTTTGCATTGTTTTCTCCCTTTTTTTTTTGATTTTTTTTTTTCAGAATCAAAATTGTGTCAAAAACAAGTGGGAGAGCCAATAATGGAAAACTGAAACTTTAAGACAATGAGGAGGATATAAATAAGGATTGGATTACGCAGTGATAATGAATAAATGGGATTAGAATTAGAGCCAAAAATGCCACACCAAGGACAGAGACCTAACATGCACATCATGTTTATGTACAGGCTAATAATCCAAGTATAGGGGATTTCAACTAATCAGAATACTACTAAACTTTTCAAAAGACAAAACAAAAATATTTTTGGATTTTAGCAATTTTCGTTTTTTATTTTTTTGTTTTCACAATTTTCGAAAAATTTCAAAAATTTCGAAAAATGGGCTGGGCACCTCACCCCTACAATAAAACTCCACAATGTCCTCATTGTGGGAACTAAGGCGCCCAAGAGCAACACCGAAAATCGAGACAAAACACAAATATATACAAACTCACGGAACAAAACCAAAGAAAATCAAAGAAAATCAGAAACTCACAAAACAAAGTACAAAACAATCCTAGATATCTACAACTAACAAGTAATCATAAAACCAAATACAATCAAGGGTTAAAAAAAGAGAAAGAAATTCCAAATTTCTCCTCAAGATCGATCACCCATTACAATCCTAAATATCGACAGCTAAGAGAAAGAAAAGAAAATGAAAAAAAAAAAAGAGGGTAGAGAAGAGAGTGGAACAATCATACCAGGTCAGGTGTTGAAATACACCTAAGCGAAAGCCTCCTGATATAACTAGAGGCTCATGGAGCACCAGCCACTCTATTGCAAATCACAGGCTGTTATTCAAATCAAAACCCATTAGCGCACGTAGCGGCTTATCATATAAACAAGACCAACTCTCAAGAAGATGGAAGCAGGAAATAGCAACGAGTTGGAATAAGAAAGAGTACATCCACCATTGCAATTCAGCACAAGTAAGGGCCCGTTTTAACTTATCAAACTGGTGGGCCCAAGCACCAAATAGGCAGATATACGCAAAAGTAGCCAGGGAAGAGGTCATCGGCCTAGAAATGTAATCATCATGAAAGAACGATCTAGGCAAATCAGAGGGTCCTAAGTCCACAAGTCCTTTAAGGTCAATATATGTAGGAGTCTAGTCTAAAGCAAAATTCTTAAGGGCAACAAAGTCAGACTTGCGAGATTCAAAGAGGAGTTCAGCTTGGATGGGGTAGTAATATCAAACCCACATGAAAAAGATTCATATTCAATAGACAGAATATCAACATTGAATTCCAAATTCGTGGGCTCAACTTCCTTTTCACATGACTCCTGTGCAGAAATGTATTCTGACTTATCATGATGCTCAACTATAGTAGTGATGCTTATGTCTAACTCACCAGTGTTCTCAGATTCCTGACCCTCTTCAGACTCAGAAGAGTCATTAAAAATGGTGGGTGGGTCTATATAAACTAGGACGTCCTTTTGTGAGCTAGTGTGGGGTGCAAGGTCAGGAGATAGAGACATAGGAAAGTCATCCTCTTGTTCTAAACTAGGTAAAGGCTGGGCATCATCCAAGCTAAGCCTAGGAAGACAAGAGGGCTCAAAATCATCAAAAAGACTAACTCCTGATTTAGGAGATCCTAAACTAGAGTCAGGCTGATTACAATTCTCCCTACTCTGACTGAAACAGTGAGAATATTTAGTAATTTGCACTTTCATGGTCTCTACCATTTTAAAAGTTAATTCATTAATTCTCTTCTCAACACTAGCACATTGAGCATCAAAATAGTCACGATATGGACAAGAACAAGCATCATGAGCAGAAGATTCACAATAATCGCACCAAACAGGAGGCACAGAAGCATAAGGGGTGTCATACGAATCTATAAAATGACCTTGGGAGTAAGGATTAGCATAAAAACAGACTCAGCATGAGTTAGGTACTTTAAGTTCATTTTAGCTTGTTCAAACTCATAAGTATCCCAAGCTAACCTTTCAAAGAAATCCCAAACCTCATCTTGAAATCTAGACAACAATCCTAGCAAACCCCCTGAGCACATGGACTTAACAATACCCCTAAATTCAGCATTTAGACACAAAATAATGACCTCACAAATTTTCCATTTCTCAAAAGGTTGATTCAACTGAGCACGGTAATCGTTAAGTTTAGACAAATAACGCCAAAAAGATTAATGCTCATATTGTGGAAATTTAACACAGGCATTCTTTCTTTTTTTCCCTCTTTTTTTTTGTAATAGAATTTTCACTTTTTAGGATTTTCAATTTTTTTAAGGTTTTTTTTTTGATTGAAAGAAAAATGACTCTAGGACACTAATAACAAAAACAAGAGACTGAAAGAATCAAGTTAAGCACACAAAATAAACCAACAAAAATGAAACAAGATTACCAAAAGAAAAAGACCAAAACGACAAAGCATAAACACTAAGCATGAGCATCATTTTTTTTTTTTTTTGTTTTTTAAGGATAACAAAAATAGAAAATAGAAAATAAACTAAAACAAAAATAGAAAATAAACTAAAACCCTAAACAAGCAAAGACTAACCAGAAGGTTGCTTTGGTTTTTTTTTCCCCCCTGCACAAAAACCAAATTGGTTAGAACTGCAAAAATCACACCAGAATGATGTCTAAAAATTGAAATGAAACTAATCTAAACAACAAGAATTAAAACATGAACTTACTTCAACAATCAAAAATAATCTAAACAAAATTACTAAAACAAAATAAAAACTCAATCGAAACCTACTAAAACGAAAATAAAACTAAAACGAAATTGATGCAAAGGACTCGAATAACTAAAATACGACTCGAAGCAACCTAATCTCACTGCAACATCCCCGGCAATGGCGCCAAAAACTTGTTGTGATTTCCCACAAGTATACGGTTTAACGTTGTAATACTTGAAGGTGTCGATCCTTAGGGATGAGTTGTGAAACTTAGGTTACCAAAAATTCTAACCTAAATTGAAATTAGATGCTAAAATCAACCAACTTACAATAAATTTATAGACCAAATCAATTTATGAAACTGTGAGAAATATGCTAGCTTGCAATGCAAATGCCGAAAAGAAAACGAAAGCATCAAAATGCAGATAATTCAAGTCACCAACACTCGTTTGAATTCAATCCCTTCACACTCAATAAACGAAATAGAGAGAGGAGAATGACGGCATGAAACAGAGCAAACGAACCCAAGAGCAAAGACAAAGCACAGATAAACTTGCTCCAAACGCTGAGAACTGAAATGCTTGAAATGTGTGAAGCTAATTTTCAATGCCAATCCCAAAACTTCTCACTTGGATTCAACTAAATTGAAATCAATTACAACAATTTTGAGAATCTAACTCGAAATCTGAAAACAGAAACAAAAGCAAGGAAGATAACTGAAAATTAAACCTAATCCACCCTGCTCTACGCTAGTCTAATCTACTGCTAATCTCATCCATTCCTCTATACTCGGCCCCGATTTGAAGCCTCCAAAAACGTCACTCCCATCCTCTTCGGTTGCCTCCTTTACACCTTGTAACTGTTCGATTTATGATGGTGATAATGGTGGATAATGATGGAGGAAAGAGAAGAAGAAATGGTTGAGGAGAAGGAGGTGAGAAGGCGAGTTCATGGCCCCGTTTTCATGGTCCTGGTAGGGTTTTGGGAATGAGGGAACGAAGAATGAGAAAGAAGAAGGAGAGGGGAAGCAGGCGCTGTCGTGTCATGTGCTTGGCACGTGCTCAGCTAAATGAAAGGGAGAGAGGGAGAGATCAACGTTGGGCTAGCCCAACGTGAGGAAAAAGAAAGGGCAAGGGAAGAGAGAAAAGGGGGCGCTTGGGGTTGCTAGGCCGAGAAGGAGAAGAGGCGGCAAAGTGGGCCGCGGACTGGGCCTCGGTGAACACTAGGCGACTGGGCCGATTCTTCTTCTTCTTCTTCTATTCTCTATCCATTGCTTATTATGACCCAATCTAATTTTGATTCAATTTTCTCTCTTTTTCTTCAAGCAATTTATTTATTCTTCAAATGGGTCAAATTCCTACAAAATAAACAAAACTAATATTAAAATCATAAATCAATAATTTATTTGGAGCAAAAATTAGATAATAAAAGGGTATAAAATATCATAATTTCAGACTGAACATATATATATATATATATGTATCTACATATGTATGTATATACATATATATAGATATATATATATTATATATAAATAAATATTTATACATACACACGCAAACACACAAACATAAGTATGTATATGATACTATATTATATATAATATATATATATATATATATATATATATATATATATATATATATAATATATCTCGTGGTGTGTGCCGTTTGTCTTGCCGTAAAGACACACACACCTCCCAATACACACCCCCACCCCACACACACACACACACGGAAATATATATATATATATAGATATATATAGATACTAATTATAATATTGTATATATATATATAGATAAACACATATAGATATATAGTATATATATATATACAAACACACATATATATATATATATATATATATATACATATATATATATATATATACCACAAACATCATAGATATATATACATATATATAATATATAATATAATATATACTATATATAATATGTGCATGTGGTAGACACACACACCCACCAAACACACATACATATATATTCCATATCTATTTATCTAATCTATCTATATATATATAGATATATATAGGAAGATATATATATATATATATATATATATATATATATATATATATATATGTACAAATATATATAATATTGTATATATGTATATATACATATTATACATCTATATATATAATATATATATATATATATATATAGATATATATATTTATATATATGTATACATATATATAACATGTAATACACACATAGATATATATATATATATATATATATATAGAGAGAGAGAGAGAGAGAGAGAGAGAGAGAGATATGTACATATATATATATATACAAATATAATATATATATATATGTATATATATATATATATATA